>OLKM01001424.1:22500-85000 GCA_900291075.1 Melanogrammus aeglefinus | reverse complement strand
CCTTTTATTGTAGCATTTCATTCCAAGGGTGAAATAAAAGCAGCGGGGTTGACATTGTGGAGTCCAAAGGGCTCTTCGTGACAAAGAACAACAGAAAGTCCTTTCACATTAAAAGTCTTCTATGGAGGAGTACCCTCAGTCTGCGACGCATCTATCCGAACAATGAGTGTAACGTGTGAGCGCGTTAGTCTGTGTGTGTGTGTGTGTGTGTGTGTGTGTGTGTGTGTGTGTGTGTGTGTGTGTGTGTGTGTGTGTGTGTGTGTGTGTGTGTGTGTGTGTGTGTGTGTGTGTGTGTGTGTGTGTGTGTGTGTGTGTGTGTGTGCGTGTGTGCGTGCGTGTGTGCTGTGCGTGCGTGTGTGTGCGTGCGTGTGTGTGTGTGTGTGTGTGTGTGTGTTGGTCGAGGGGGGTCAGACGACCACATGTCACGGCTGACACATCAAGCTGAGCCCCCGGGGGGATCTGGCTTTAATGCTGCCCATGGCCCACTTTACACCAGCATGCACCCCTACACCCCTGTCCTACCCAGCACCCTTCAGACCCCCCCGGCGTCACCTCTACAGCACCGCTACGTCCAACTCCACCGCCACGACCACCGCTACAACACGCTTTTTGATTTATTGTTTGGACCTCAGAACCAGAAACCAGAGAACGGTGTTCTGCTGCAGCGGCCCAACCTAGGCACCTGATACGAGGTTATAAGGACATTGCATGTCTCGTTCATTTATATTCATTCGGGAAATGTTGAATGTGGAAAATGTTCCGGGATAAACCGTGGCCGGCTTTACGTAGCAGGTTTTGAAATTAAACGCGCTGCAGTTTAATTTTGCAAGGTGTATTCGGAAGCTCATCTGCACTCATAGAGGCTAACGTACACACACACACACACACACACACACACACACACACACACACACACACACACACACACACACACACACACACACACACACACACACACACACACACACACACACACACACACACACACACACAAACACAAGCACACAGCATTTCTTTGAAGCCAGCGACTCCATTTCAGAGACAGAACGCATCACAGTGTTTTTCCACAACCGCCAGATATCAAGGTAGAAAAAAACATAATAACTTCGAGATAACATGACTCTCCAGAACCCCCCCCCCCCCACACACACACACACAAACACACACACACCCCCAGCTGGCCCCCCCCCCCCCCCCCCCAACCCGGGTCTGGGGTTTCAAAGGGAAGCGTGCGGCGGCTGAAGGACAGAAGGTGAAGCATTAGTCCTGGTCATTGCTCAAAGAGCGCTGCTGATAAATAATACAGTCTGCTGGGAGACGCAGGGGGGCCCCGTGGAGGGGGGCCCCGCCGAGAGGGGGCCCGGGGGTCTGCGCCACACGAGTCAAAGACAAGATTGTAATTTCAACTCCCGATGAAAAAAAAAGAAGAAGACGACGAAAACCTACGACCCTTCCCGCGCCTTCAATTACTGCCGCTGTAGCGAGCGTTGGCGGCATGGCGGGGCAGATGTGGCCGCCTGCTCTTTCCCGCCGTCGCTCTCTCCTCTGGCGGACATGAAAGCTGTCTTGATATTGCTCAGTGAGGCCGCGCCAGACGGCAGCCGCCAGCCGCCGCTCTCGTCCTCGTCTCTTTCTTATGGGGGGGGGGGGAGACGGTCCCCAAACTTAAAACAGGACCAGGTGATGGAGGCGTAATGAAAACAAGTAGATATTGATGTTCATATTACCACCCTGTTCCGGTTCACAGCGTCACCCTACGCCTACCGCCGGAGTCTTACAACTTCTTGATACAATCTCGATTTAATCCAAATAATACAGACTAAAACAGGGACGTGCGTGCGTGTGTTTGAAGCCGCGCTACACATCGTTGTTTCGTGCATCGCGGCCTGTCCGTCGCTTGAGGACCGGCCCGTCTGTATGTGATTGAGACGCACCCTGACCCAACCATGTTTAATTCCTGTGTGGCCACAGAGTGTTAGGAGTTCTTCTTCATACAGTTGGGTGGAAGCTGTCTCGGGCGAAACAGGGGGCTGGGATTGGCCGATTTAAAACGAGCGCGGCTGTCTGGGGGCCGGGTGCTGCGCTGGACGGCAGGCCCTGCGGTGGGGCGTTGGGGGGCCCGCGTGGACGCATTACTGAGTGCATTACACCTGCTTTATAGGGACGCATTAAGCCTCTTTCCCAGCGGCAGGACACATGTGAAAAGCCCATAATGAGATCTGGCTCCTGGAGGGGGGCGGCTGCCACTCAGGTCCTCTTTATCTAGTCTTATTTACCCAGCATGCCCTATCCGCCGCGGCTCTGTGACTTAACCCCGTGCACAGCATTAACGACCGCTTTGCATGGCCAGGCATTCTGTTCCATCATGCAGCGTGCACGCTAAGCTCATTACACACGCATAATGACAAGACCTCCGGGGGGCTGTATGTGTGCGTGTGTGTGTGTGTGTGTGTGTGTGTGTGTGTGTGTGTGTGTGTGTGTGTGTGTGTGTGTGTGTGGTGCGTGCGTGCGTGCGTGCGCGTGCGTGCGTGCGTGCGTGCGTGCGTGTGCGCGTGCGGCGCGCGCGCGTGCGCGTGCGTGCGTGTGTGCGTGTGTGTGTGTGTGTGTGCATACATCAATCCATGGATGGGGGATGAGAGAGAAAATGTAAGAGATATGAAGTCACGACAACTTGTGCTGACAAATGAAAGTTTAAAGGGAAGTTGTTTTGAATGAGTTTGGAGACACCGAGTTTAACAGCGAGCTGATGTCAAAACATTAGACTAACACGACTAATTACTCATTCCTTGTATATTCTGTCGACTACTTTTAGTGAGACTAGTAATTAGTTCCTTGTAAACATTTCCAACATGATTTGAGCGCTGAAAAGTGAAGAAAGCGCTCAGGTTTCTACCGGCAGAATGGCCTGCTTTGCCTGTGACCCCGCCCGCGGTGCCGAGAATCAATCCAACATTCATTTTATTCTCTTTTTGGGGAGAGGGTCTGGGGGTGACCTTTGTGGAAAACATCTTCCACCATTTTGGCAGGAGCCGTGTAAGTGCAGACCATTTGAAGAAGACAGTAAGTGTACAAAATGAGGGCTCCCGTCTCTCCGGGAGCGGCTCCCTCTGACAGCCTGATGATAGAAGCGTCACATCCACGAGAGAGCAAATGCAAACTGACAACAGATGAGCTTTTGAATGCTGAATATAATATGGAATTGTGCAGGCGGGTGTCTTATTATCTTGTCTGTTGGCGTCTGGGAGCGGGAGATTTCCGTTGGCGGTGGGAGAGTGGGAGGAGGAGAAGACAGGAAAACTGTACACATCTAAAATGGCTGGCCCCCTTGGTAACCGGCGCTTTTTCCACCTAATGTCCACTTCTCCTTGGAATAAATAGGAGTGGGCAGGGAGCGGTGGAGGGGCACAGCGTAGCCCCCTGTTAGCTGGAGTGGAAGACTTGTCTGCACAGGCAAGCTTTTAGTAGGACAACAAGCCCTCTCACCCCGCTGGAAACAGGAGGTGGGCAGAGAGGGGGGAGAGGGGGAGAGAGGAGTGGGGGAGAGGGAGAGATAGAGAGAGAGGGAGAAAGTGATGTGGACTAACATTACGGTTGTTTTGTCTTGGGGACGTCTCCCTGTGGACATGTCAACGTCTCTGCAGTGTGTGTGTGTATGTGTGTGTGTGTGTGGGGGGGGGGTAGTGTGCATGGCAACGATGAAATGTCTCGACATGTGCAGCTCATCGCATGTGGCGGTAAAACATTTTATGGGTAACAACGTTATCCAAAATATTGTGCGAAAAGCTTTTGCTTTTTACTTACTGCTTCTTTGTATATAACGCAAGATTTTGGAAGTTGTTTATTCTGCATCAAAGTAATTGGGTTTCATTGTTTGCATTCAAAATGTTATTTCATTAAAAAATAATAGCATTAATAACATATCATTATATTTTGTTTCATGTTAGATTGCAATTGTGCAGCTATGTGAGAAGGCCTGCATATCTCTTTCTGTACCTGCATTGCGTACCTGTGTGTGTGTGTGTGTGTGTGTGTGTGTGTGTGTGTGTGTGTGTGTGTGTGTGTGTGTGTGTGTGTGTGTGTGTGTGTGTGTGTGTGTGTGTGTGTGTGTGTGTGCGTGTGCTGTGTGTGTCTGTGTGTGTGTGTGTGTGTGTCTGAAGCTGTCTTTTATTTGATAAAGAGTTAAACAGATGTGATGTTAACTATGTTGATGCTTGATTGGTCCTTTTATACACATTTTATTTATTTTATTTGCTTTCACACATCATTTTATTGGTTAAAAAATGAAATTATGAAATGTTTTCGTTGTTTCTCTGCATAGCTCATAGAACGTCCTAGAATAACAACTTTGTTATGATCACAGCTTGTCACAAAAACATTTTCTCAAGATAAGCAAAGTGCTCCTGAACTGCTCCTGAGTCTCGCCTTTCACAATAAAAGCCCACAGGGGAGAGGAACACCATGTACACTTTATCTAATAGATGATGTTGATGCCTTTGCCTGCACTGTTCTTCCAATGCTGTTATAACCAGTTAAAGACTCATCCCAACAACCACAGTGGACCTAAAACTACCATGTGTTTAAAACACTATGATTTTGATAACACATTTCAATCCAAACACAATCTTGACTGTTCTGAGACAAACCAACATTTGGTCCAGAGAAGGAAATGTATTTAACAAATCTGATTTTTTTTTAGTTCAATTGAACTAATACAAAAAAATGTATTCGCAAAATAAATAAGAATGTATTTGGTTGAATAAAAACATCATGATTGGATCGTGGACTGTCTTTACTAAATAACAGAAGGGAGTCTAGATAAGTGATGAAGACAAAAGGCTATTTTAAAATCCTACCTGTAAACTTCTCTCCTCTCTCACTCTCTCTCCACCACACACACTGACCCCATGAGTGACCCCCCCACCCCCCTGCCCTCGGTCCCCGCGGCGACAGAAGGGTCCTCTGGAGCGAAGCACGAAGCAAGCACAGTAGGGGGACACACAACTCGGACCGACCAATAGGAAGGGACATTCCACAAGTCAAATTTTGCAACGCAACACACTCCACCTTTAACCCAGTTTCCCTTGATGTGTTCATTGATGAGTTGTTGCTCTCTACTACACAAACCCTATTAAATAATAATCATTGTATTAATAGTAATTGTTATTAACAGTTATAATACGTGTGTGTGTGTGTGTGTGTGTGTGTGTGTGTGTGTGTGTGTGTGTGTGTGTGTGTGTGTGTGTGTGTGTGTGTGTGTGTGTGTGTGTGTGTGTGTGTGTGTGTGTGTGTGTGTGTGTGTGTGTGTGTGTCTGTCTGTGTGTGCATGCAAATTACAAAAAGAGGTGCAAAAGATGAGAAAACAGATAGAGAATTAGGAGCAATCAATTGAAAACACTCGTTGACAGAGAGGACAAAGAGTGAGAAATGGGTAAGGATAAAGAGGGAAAGAGAAACAGATAAAGAGAGAGACTTGATGTTAATTGACGAAAATGGGTAGAGGGAGACGCATAAAGCACGCCCACTTCAGAGGAGCCTCCAGATAATGCAGGCGATACAGCATCCCTCCTCCATCCCTCCACCCCTTCCTCCACCCATCCCTCCACCCCTTCCTCTATCCCTCCCTCCATCACTCCTCGAGTCCTCTTACTTACATCAAGGAGACGATATATGACGTGATCATGCTTTGGGCAGGAAGATAACTTTAGCATGATTCACAGCGTCTCACACACACACACACACACACACGCACACGCACACGCACACACACACACGCACACACACACACACACACACACACACACACACACACACACACACACACACACACACACACACACACACACACACACACACACACACACACACACACACACACACACACACACACACACACACACACACACACACAGATGCATCCATGCATGCACACATTTATTGTTATTATTACTAGAATTATTGAGTAATTGAATGATGATTAATGTTAGGGTTAGTTTGTGATAATAAGGAGCTCATCTTCCATCCACTAGAACCAAATGTATCCACAGCATCTAGATCTGCTCTGCAAAATGTACTCTATAAGCAGAGTAGAGAGATTATTTTAATATGTTGACATTGAAATTATAATGTATGTGAATTAATAAATTAAAATAAATAGATAGAATAAAGTGTGTACTTTTTCGGATTATAGAAATTTGTTTTTCGGGCTAATTTAATCTTGATAATTTTAATAAAGATGATCGAAGGAAATGATTATTTAAAGTACAATGTGATTGCATTTATGCAAAACAATTTACAAAACACAACAGAAAGTGTGTTGAAATACCCCAATAACATCTCACCTCTCGTAGAAAACACATTTTGACTAAAAACAAAGCACCTCTTCATTTAATCTCGAGGCTATTCAAGTGCAGTTACAAAATGAAGTGGAGGTAATTGATGCAGGGCATTATGGGATCACAGTAAGTGACTGCGAAGAGGTCGTTAATATGATGAGGATAATGAGCCAGGTCTCGTTAAACAACATGACACATTAACAAGCAGCCAGGATGATCACAATATCACAACGACACGACTAGTGGAAAACATACGTTTACTAAGGGACTCTTTATAATCATTTGGGTATTGTTGAAGCAGGAGAAAACCAAGAACATTTAGTACGCAAGCACATGGGCGGACTTGGATATAGTGAAGAAGTCCAGGCTGGAGATGGAACTTCAATAAATCTAAAGGTAAGAGACTTGCTAGAGCTCTGCTATCCTCCTTAAACAATTGTTTCCGTTGATCATAACGGCTCAAAAGCACTTTGGTAACCTCTGTATGAAATGCTCTAGTCACATTGTGAACACTATCATTTTTTAAGGTTTTGCGTCGCAAAGCATCACAAAAACAATAAAAGCAACCGATTCATCCCTTGAATTGGAAAAAACATCAAATACAAAGGAGAGGAGGAATAAAAACAAACAGCAAGGCAGCGGGACTTCCCGAACTGTGTCGGCACGACCCCAACCCTGCACCGTCTCCCCCCTCTAATGCCATCAGAGAAGCACTCCCGCTGCCTCAGCCAATCACGCAGCAGCGCAACTTAGTTTGATGTGCTCTGATGACATCGTGGTGACACCAGTGACACCTGCTCCCCCCTTCGCTCGCTTCACCCTCACACAGCAGGAGAGAGAGTGAGAAAGTGAAGCTTGCACGCCCCCCCGGGCTAGAGACAAGAGGAGAGGAGAGAGAGAGAGAGAGAGAGAGAGAGAGAGAGAGATGCTGGACTCACCGTAGAGCGCTCCGGGGCTGTGCTCCTCGAGGAGGGCTGGGGAGGAGGAGAGGAGCAGGGGCTTGTCCATCCGGTCCTGTGTGTCGGGGCTGTGGGGCTCCCCCGAGCCTCGCAGGGAGACCAGGGGCTTGCTCAGCTGCCCTGTAAGCATCAGATCCAGGAGGGGAGGCTGCTGGGGAGAGAACACACACGCGACACGCAGTCCGGTCAGACCCACATCTGGATACAACTCTTGCTCTCCGACCCGCTCTCCCTTTCACTCTGCTCCGCTCGACCGCTGCCACTCTCTCCCTCTCCCTCTCTCTCCCTCTCTGTCTCTCTGTCTCTCTCTCCCTCTCTGTCTCTCTGTCTCTCTCTCCCTCTCTGTCTCTCTCTCCCTCTCTCTGTATCTCTCCCGCTGGGCTCCTTCAGCAGAGGGCTGCTGCTGCTGCTGGAGTGAGTGTGTTACAGACCGCACAGCGCTGCCAAAGAACAGCCCTCCCCACATACACACCTCCACATGCTCCTACACCATGCCTCTTCTCCATAATAATAACATTCATAACATTAGGAACAGTCTATTGGCTATTAATGAGTCAAACTCATCTAAATGCCCTTAAACCATGTCACTGCTCGATTAACAATAATCTATAAACTCATGACCATGGCCCTATAATACGTAATTATTATAATAATGCTAATTATTACAATACATTTATGATATTAATAATTAGTATTACAATAATCATTATACATTTAATGATATTATAAATACGAATAATCATCATTATAACATTATAGGTTTTAACCACACCAGTGTATTCTCTAATTATAATAATAATAGAATTATCCATAATATTATGAATAATAATAACAATAATAATAATAATAATATAATAATAATAATAATAGATTATCAACAATAACCAGTATGCATGTGATTAAAGTACAATTTAAACTTTTTGGAATTAACATAATGAATGACATAATAATAACAATGAAAATATATTGCAATGTGTTATTATTATTGATGTTGATATTAATACTAATACGTATAATTATTATTGTTAGAATAAAATAAAAAATCATAAGGAAAACATTTATATTTGTGAGCACAATTATCAATCAAAGTATACATTCTTTAGACAAAAGGGCCATTTCCAAGATATAACATGCATCAAACAATATCCAATTAATTACAAATATAGTGAAAAAAAATCATATGCCAAATGATTAGTGAATAAGAATATTTAAAGTGAGGCTCAATAAAAAATGAAAACATAACTCAAACATCTATATATAATATTTACAGCTGAAAAATCAAGAAGGAAAAAAAATGAATAAACAAATATGCTAAATAAAACAAAACAGCCAATCATCGCTCCTCTGGTCAATCTATACAATATATATACAGCATATAGCTTTTCTTACTTTACACACACACTGCAGACACAATCTGCATAAAAAACACAAATAGAACAATCCTTAAGCTCTTAGCTTACCAACACTGCACTCCAGAAAACCCAAAGCTTGAGAGTAGTTTAGAAAATAAAAGCGTGTGTTCAGCAGGACGGAAGCTATAGTCCCAGGTACAGGAAGTAGCAGGCAGGACGAGAGGAAGCAGTGTGTTCTCCTGCCCCATGAGTCTCAGCAGCCACTGGAGGAGGCAGCCGGAGGAGGCTTCCCAAGACACTGCTAGACGTCAGCTCCTCCTCCCTCCTCCTGCCCTACGCCCCCCTCCTCTCTCCCCCTCTCCCCCAATGTCGCTCTCCCTCTTGCTCCCAATGTCCCCCTCCATGCTCTCTCTCTCCCCTAATGTCACGCTCCCTCTCCCCCTCTTTCTCCTAATGTCTCTCTCTCTCTCTCTCTCTCTCTCTCTCTCTCTCTCTCTCTCTCTCTCTCTCTCTCTCTCTCTCTCTCTCTCTCTCTCTCTCTCTCTCTCTCTCTCTCTCTCTCTCTCTCTCTCTCTCTCTCTTCTATATTCTCTCTCACTTTCTCGTGTCTCTTCCTCCTTGTGTCTCTTGACCGGAGAGTCCCTGCGACAGCGTTGACCCCCCCCCTCCCACACACACACACACCAAACACACACACACACACACACACACACACACACACAACACACACACACACACACACACACACACACACACACACACACACACACACACACACACACACACACACACACACACACACACACACACACACACACACACACCCCCCATCGGTGGGTGTGTGTGTGTGTGTGTGTGTTTTTGTGTGTGTGCTGGCAAACACCCCCCACCCCCTCCTCCACCCCTCGGGTGAAGCGAGCGGGCCGTGGAGGACCACAGGAGGTCAGGAGGACTGTGTCAACCTTCCCCATTTCCTTATTGATGAAACAGGTGTGGCACAACTATGTCGGATGCCTCCATCTCTGGGACCAACACCCAGAGAGAAGCAGGGTGACCCCTGCATCCAGTCCTGTGCGTGCCGTGCGTGTGTGTTCCTACCCTGAGGGGGCTCTTTAATGTGCGTGTCAGAGTAGCGCGGCCCACTCTGATATGACACATGATAATCTATGGAAATGTTAATCAATAGAAATAGTTGAGGCTGACGTTAAGAGCTGTGGGCGGGCGGTTCGATACTCGTGTCCCCGGTAACAATGCTGTCCTCCGGCCCCAGGGCGGGTGGGCGGGAGGGGGAGGTGAGGGACTTAAATATGGGACAGTGCACATCAATGCACCTCTTCTGCAGCCAAGTAAACACCCCCCCCCCCCTCTCCCTCCCCCAAACAGTCTGAGCCCCGACACCGTGGGTCTGAGTGGGGCCTGCCCCCTTCTCCCCTGCCCGCCTCCTTTGAGCGGCTTGATAGGTCCACTGGAGGGCAAAATTAATACCTAATTGAATCTTGCAGTCATCAAAATAATCAATAGTTCTTTATTATTTATTCTTCACAGTCTGTTGACTGTTTGAATGGCTCAGAGGAGCCGGCAGCACGGGCCCCGCGTAGGCGCTGCGGGTTTTTTTTCGCAGTTTATATTTTTCCTGTGGATGAAATTTTCACCAGGGGCATGTGAGCATGTGCAACGCCAATAGCGATGAAAGCTTTTGTGTTTGTGTGCATGTGTGTGTGTATGTTTGTGTGTGTGGGAAGGGGTTTAAAAAGACAGAAAATAGAAACCCTTGCCCTGAAATACTCAAATGAAAGAACAAAGAAAACAGCGACGGCTAAAGACAGCAGGATCTGTCTCTCTATCTATCTCTCTCTCTCCATCACCTCACCCACTTTCTACTCCTCACTTTCTCTCTCTCTCCTTTACCTCACCCTCTCTCTCTCCTTCAACTCAGCCTCTCTCTACTCCTCACTCTCTCCTTCACCTCAACATATCTGTGCCCCTCTCTCTCTCTCTCTCTCTCTCTCTCTCTCTCTCTCTCTCTCTCTCTCTCTCTCTCTCTTCTCTCCTCTCTCTCTCTCTCTCTCTCTCTCTCTCTCTCTCTCTCTCTCTCTCTCTCTCTCTCTCTCTCTCTCTCTCTCTCTCTCTCTCTCCTTCACCTCACCCTCTCTCTACTCCTCACTCTCTCTCCTTCACCTCACTCTCTCAACCCCTCACTCTTTCTTTCTCCTTCACCTTACTCTATCTCAAACCCTCACTCTCTCTTCTCCACCTCACCTTCTCTGCCCCTCACTGTCTCACCTTCACCTCACCTTCTCTGCCCCTCACTGTCTCACCTTCACCTCACCTTCTCTGCCCCTCACTGTCTCACCTTCACCTCACCTTCTCTGCCCCTCACTGTCTCACCTTCACCTCACCTTCTCTGCCCCTCACTGTCTCACCTTCACCTCACCTTCTCTGCCCCTCACTGTCTCACCTTCACCTTCTCTGCCCCTCACTGTCTCTCCTTAAGCCCTCCCTCTTTCTACCCCTCATTTTCTTCTCCTTCCCCTCACCTCTCTCTGCCTTCTCTCTCCTTCACCGACATCCTTCACCTTCTCTCCTTCACCTCTGTCTCAACCTCCACCTCACCTTCTCTGCCCCTCACTGTCTCACCTTCACCTTCTCTGCCCCTCACTGTCTCTCCTTAAGCCCTCCCTCTTTCTACCCCTCATTTTCTTCTCCTTCCCCTCAACCTCTCTCTACCTTTCCTCTCTCCTTCACCGACATCCTTCCATCTCTCCTTCACCTCTGTCTCAATCTCCCTATCCACCCGCGTGGGTCCCTCTCTCTGTGTTGAATCATAAGATGAACGTGACTCAGAACTCAAACTAGAACCAGACCAGGGTTGAATGAGATCACAGGAGGTTTAATGTTCCCTTGGCCCAGGGGGCCTTGTGACCCGTGGACCTATAGCACACCACCCCAGGCTGCGCTGCGCCACACCGGGCCAGGGACGCTAACCAGCTGCTCTGGCTGCTTTACAACCCAGAAAAACAAGACATACTATGATTGGTGGTTTAATCTCAGGTATATGTATGTGTAGTTACAGTTTTGTCTGTTTTTATTATTATTATTATATTTCAACCAGCTCATTATGTTGTTATCATTTTCTTGTAAAATATTCGATGTATTTAATCCACATAAGCACTTGGATTGCTACAACTCCATGTTAAGGTGACTGATGCGTATCGCCTTGTTTTGCTGCGAGTGTGTGTGTAAGAGGGAACTGGTGCCCAGGAGTGTCGGAGGAGAGTAGACTTTGGGATAGCGAAGGAGCTGGCAGAAACAGGGAAAAGCACTCGGCTCTGTCCTCTGCGGCTCCCCAGGGCCACACATGAAGGGCCGCAGGTCACCAGACGCTCAAGCACTCATTAGCCAACACGCTAGTAACCATTAGGCTAGTAGTCATCATGCAAGTAGCCAACACACTAGTTATATTACACTAGTAGCCAACCTTATAGTAGCCAGGCTAAGCATCCAAGCTAGTAGAAACTAATTTGTAGCCATTCGACTAGTAGCCATCACACTAGCAGCCTTTAAGCTAGTAGCCAACATGCTCTATTCATGAATCATCAATCATCAATCATAATCATAATAACAAGTCCATAGATTCTGGTTCAAGTATATATATATATATATATATATATATATACATACTGTATATATGACTTTACTTGCAGGTTTTGAATAAAAAAATGTACTTTATAGCAAGGTTATACTTTTCATGTAATAATACTAATAACATTATCATCCTAACTGGATTATCTCACAAAATAAATATATTTTGCAGATTACAAAATTATCTCTGTGGACTGCAGTAATGAAGGTGATTTACTCAAATATTGTTACATATGGACATACCTCATATCATTGTTTACTAATTAGTTAATTAATGTTTGAACTGAAAATTTAAAAATGTTTTTAATGGGAAAGATTGTTATTGCATTAAACATATATTTTATTTCATATATGATTTGTCTATGATTTAAATAAAAAATGTGAAACAATTGACTCGAGCAGATACTAAATCTCAATATGCAAAAGCAGATATTTTATTAATTTTTTAAATAATTCTAAAACTCTATTAGAACTCTGATTTTTTTTATTATTTCAAAAGTTGAAAAGAAGAAGTATAATGTATAGACTATAATGAAAATAATATCAAATAAATTATAATTTCATTTCCATGTTTCTGAAATTAACCTATAATAAGATGAAATACATTCATTTGCTGTGTTATAGGTGGGTTAATAGGCTGTAATGAAGAGGAGGAGAATGAACATCCCTGCGCTTTATTTGCCTATATTCTCTGCAGACCGCGAAGATATTTGGGTCGAAGATGGGAATTTGTCGCCCCCTTAGGGAAATATAACGTACTGCTCTCTTCTGCAACGTCCCTCCCAGCTCTAGCTCAGTACCAATTTATCTTTTCATCATTTCATCATTTACAACTAAGCTCCCAAAAATCGTATCTAATATAAACTAATTAATTCACTCTAATATCAATGTTAAAATAATAATATGATATATGATTACACAGAATAGCCTCCTTTTGGGCTTCATCGAAACCTTCATAAGTTTTCTGAATTCAAAGGCTCCACATATTTTTGGTATTTATTGGTTATTATCTGTGTTTCTGTTTTGACTCTACTCCTCATTGATATCATGATAGCATGTCAGCAGGGTCCAGACGCGGGGGTGTGTGTGTGGGGGGGCTATCAAAGCGCTGTATTAAAGGAACTCTTTGAAGCCTGTAAAGTACGGGGGCCCCGGTACACCTGATCAGGTCTGTGCGTGATGTGCATGTGTATGTGTGTACGGGCATTGGAGTGAATGTGTATTTGCGTGTGAGAGTGTGTTTGTGCGCGTGTCTGCTTGTGCATGTGGGTGTTCGTGAGTGGGTGTTTGTGTGCGTGTGTGTGTGTGTATGTGTGTATGTGTGTGTGTGTGTGTGTGTGTGTGTGTGTGTGTGTGTGTGTGTGTGTGTGTGTGTGTGTGTGTGTGTGTGTGTGTGTGATCCACAGGGATGACATTCAGGAGCATCAAAGCTTTCAGGAGGACGTAATGCCTGCTTGTTGATTTCATTTGATTTTTTTATAATATTTTATATTTTGCCCTCCGTGAAATGCTTTTTTTTCTGCTCTTTTTGGGAGTGAGGGTACGAGACCGGACTGATCATCTGACTTTTAAAGGCTTTGAGGGCGAGAGAGAGAGAGAGAGAGAGAGAGAGAGAGAGAGAGAGAGAGAGAGAGAGAGAGAGAGAGAGAGAGAGAAGAGAAAGACTTAGAGGGCGAGAGAGAGAGAGAGAGAGAGAGAGAGAGAGAGAGAGAGAGAGAGAGAGAGAGAGAGAGAGAAGGCATCTTGAGTTGAAGGATTGACACTGTTTATATCGATAAATAATGTAAGAGGAGGGGGAGGGGGGGGTTGAGAGAGCGGGGGGAGCGTGAGAGAAGGAGAAAGGGGGGGTGAAAGGGGAAGAGCGAGAAAAAAAAAGAAGTGGGTAGCTGAGAGAGAGGGAGAGAGAAAGAGGGAGAGAGCGAGATGTAGAGATGGCGAGAGAGCTAGACAGTAAGAGAGAGAATGAGAAGGAGAGAGAGAAGTGAAGAGAGAATGAGAGAGAGTGAGAGAGAGCGCGAGAGTGAGCAATAGATAGCAAGAGAGAGGGAGGGAGAGAGAATGAGAGGGGAGCGGAAGGGACAGAGAGAAAAAAAACCATTGGCCATTAGACAGAGAAAAGCCACTGTGATTCACACAAGGCATCTTGTGGTTCTTCTCAAAGTCAGTAGTACCCCCCACCCCCCCCCCCCCCCAAAACCCCACCTCCTCACACCATCCCTTCCCCACCAACCTCACCATCCCTCCCCCGCCCACTCTCCCCGGGGAACTGTGCCACATACACACTCATGAAAGGTGTGAAAATCTGATTTCCCAAAAAGGATCGGCGAGGAAGGTGGAAGCTGCGATCAATAAATCATTGCTAAGCAGATTGTAAAGAACAAAAAATATATTATTATTCCCCGTTGGTGCGGACGCAGTAGGATCTCGGGAGTGACGCGATCTCATTATAGAAAAGGAAAAACATACCTTTAGTTTCAGAGGGGTTGGATCCGGCAACCGTGTGTGCAGCCATCTGATTAAATCACGTGCTTCTCAATGAGTCGTGAGTCCTTTGCTTGATGGAGACCTACAATTAAAATCACAGATTACCAGAATAAAATATGATTATAGAGTGTCCATGTCTTTTGTTTGTTTGCATCACAACCCGCCGTGAGTGAATTAAAGTGAATCCCAATTTAGCATTTTCCCTTCAATGTATAATTTAAAGAGTTGTAAAATGTCCACGTCTTTAATAAATGCTGTTTTAATGCACCATGTTAGTTTTTAAAAGGCTGTTTGACCTACAATTCCTGCTATTTATTGCCTACTATTGTCGGTCAGTGTGACCGACAATAGGCAAGAAATAATAAGAATAATAATGTCATGTCCAGTTATATAGGCTTACGTCTGCTTATTAACCTAGAACTATTGGTTATTCTAGTTTTTGTTTAATTGTTGTTCGATTTTGTTATAATTTCACGAGTCGACCACGAGGGCTCAACTGAAAACTAGAAATAGGCTATTTTGGTGTTAGATTAGCTGCAGTAGCCTACCTTCATAGCAACACCGTTGGATAACTTTGATGAACAGTTAATATGTTTAATTGAACGGATAAGACGAATTACGTAAATACCGGTAGACGAGGAAAACATGATACAAGAATCTCTCAGCTCCACCACCAACTGCCAAACGTGATCGAGCGAAGGAGAAACTCCATTACCCATAACGCCCCACGACGGGTCTAGTCACATGACATTCCTCATGACAGGGCTGCTCCTGCTACCAGGACCTGTCAACAAAGAACTGCAGAGAGATAACACCTGCATTTTCAAAACATTTGGCATGCAATTGCTAAAATACGAGTAAGATGCGATTCGTCTCGACTTATTGAATACGTATTATATAGTGTGTTGCTAAAAGAGGTGTATAACGATGGCGGACGTGGAGGATCAGGTAAGCATGTTGCTAGCGTTAGCTGACAAGTATAAACAAACATCCATCCTTAGAATAATAGTATTGATAAACATTAACTATTGATCATTAATGAGTACCAGTATGTTAACTAATGAGTAAGAGTGTAATTTGTTCATATCTGATAGTAGATATTCATTTCGATTTCAATTGAAAAACTAATCATAGTAACTATTAGCATGGAAACTGCTCATTACAATTGACAATGACAACTTTACCTGATTGAACTATTTCATGTTCATTCTTGAAATATTTTAGGAGAGGAAGTCCAGCGAGGAGTTCACAGATGATTCTGAGGTGAGAATACTACTAATTCTGTAATGATACTGATCATTCTAAGAACACCTCACTTAACAATGATTTGAAGTACCACAGCCTTTTATCACAGCACTGGCTTATACTTCTATGTTATTAAGTTGGTGAGTGTCTCTTTAGAGTGAGAACATAGGTGGACATATTAGACTTGGAGGCATCTGCCATTCATAGTAAGCTACATGTGACTGATGTCTTGTAGAGTCTACTAATGGGCAATAGTCAGGCTGTAAGCTGTTTACCTAATTTTTTCTATGTACTTGATTACAAGTCTCCCATATGGCTGAACCTTTTTAAATAATTAGCAAGACCTTTGGCAATTCAATTAGTGACTTATTCAACCTTATTAGTTATTGGCAAACAGCTGTGTGTCTATCAGGTCATATTACAGGTTTCAGGATTTGCCATGTTTTTAGCTTTAAGTTCAGAGGTCACCGTAACCTCTTCGGCTACAGGTAGAGATGGCTGTCATGGAGAGTTGGGCCAGGCTAAAAACATAATTTTCATCTGCTGTTCTAAATTAAATCAGCCCCATGCACAGAATTTTGCTTTTCCCATCTTGTATCTTGAATTTTATTTTTTTTGTAGGTAAAATCCATGTAAGGCATTTTGTTAGTATTAGTTAGTTAGGTGCAAAGCTAATTTAAAGGCAACTTAGTGGAACTCTGTGAAGGCACAAACAAAAGGCAACTTGGGGTATACGTTTAACAATGGCTTCTTTTTAGGGTTGCTGCTTGCTGTGTTTGTTTGATGCGCCTTTAGAGACCCGTGACAAATTCGCTCGCATCAGAGATCTCACAAGCAGAATACGGGGAATACCCGGGACAGACGAGAGGAAACAGATTGTTTTTGGAAATAGCATTTTTTCCACGCTTCCCCTTTTTACCCTCCAACCCATCGGTGCCTTAATGCATACGATGTGTCGCGGCGGCGTGCGACCTCCCAGGCTCCACAGACTGTGTAGGATCGGTTTAAAACTGGGTTAGGATTCAAATTCAAGCTGTGACTGGCCGCAAATGTGGGTGCGCCCTGGAAAGTCTGAACTTACGATAAGTTATACACCTTGTTTTTAGATTTTAGGAGAAGGATTTTAGAGTAGACAATATTCACGCTTATTCTCTTTGGTCAAATGTGGGTATGAAAACGCGCTCCGGCTATGTCCACACATCGCTGAGTGTGACCAATGCTGGATTACTGCTGCAGGCGATGGCTCTGTACTGAAGAGGGGACATGTTATATTGGCTGGAATCTCTCAGACCTTGAATAGATAGAAATAATGTGCGCTAACATGCTGGTCTATGGTCTCCTCACGTGGTCTATAGGGTCTCCAGTGCATATTCTTTCTATGCATTCTCTGCATGTGTTGGTCTATGGTCCAGATGCCATGATCTGTACATGGTGGTGTATGGTGTCTCCACTGGTTGTCTTTGGTCTCTACATGGTGGTGTATGGTCTCTACATGGTGGTGTATGGTCTCTACATGGTGGTGTATGGTCTCTACATGGTGGTGTATGGTCTTTACATGGTGGTCTGCAGTCTCAACATGGTGGTATATGCGGCCTCCGCAGGGAGGTCTATGGTCCAGATGCCTGTCTGTGGTCTGTACATTTTGGTCTATGGTGTCTTCACATAGTGGTCTATGGTCTCTACATCATGGTCCATTTATGGTGACTGTGTCCCGCAGGAGGAAGAGAGCGAGGAGGAGCCCAAGCTGAAGTACGAGCGACTGTCCAATGGCGTGACGGAGATTCTTCAGAAAGATGCGGCCAGCTGCATGACCGTCCACGACAAGGTACCGCCGCGATGGGTTCCACTGTGAAGTTTCATGTGGGATTATGGTATGATGTTGATGTCATTCCATATTGATAGAGGTATTGCATTGATGTTCTCCCGTGTAATCGTAGTTTAAGTATTTATTCCATCTGTGTAATATTGCGGAATGAAACTCTATTTCCCTGGGTCCATCATTTGAATGTTTCCGAAAAGGGAAAACGCTTGACAGTGAAATAATATATTTATAATACTTTTTTTAAGAATATACAAAGGCAGCACTGTAGTAAAATGATCTGGGGAAACATAATCATATCTCTCTTACAGGGAAGAGTTGGTTTAAAGATAGAGCTATGGGGTCATGTGTAGCTGTAGGGCTCAGGGTGTCACCTAGAACATCACCTGACATTGTTAACATGTTGGACACTAACAACAAGTTACTCTCCTCACACCTAATCTTTCCCTCCTCTCCTCCTGCACCCCCAGACTAGCCTAGCCTCTCCTCTCACCTCCTCCTGTTCTCCTTATCCTCTCCTTATCACCTCTCCTCCTGCGACTGGTAACCAGCCTCTCCTCTCATCTCCCCTGCTGCTCTTCACTTCTTTCTTTCTTTCTTTCGTTCTTTCTTTCTTTCTTTCTTTCGTTCTTTCGTTCTTTCTTTCTTTTGTTCTTTCGTTCGTTCTTTCGTTCGTTCTTTCGTTCGTTCTTTCTTTCTTTCTTTCTTTCTTTCTTTCTTTCTTTCTTTCTTTCTTTCTTTCTTTCTTTCTTTCTTTCTTTCTTTCTTTTTTCCAATGGGGTGTGTTTTGACTAGATGGTTGACACCTAATGTATCAACACCTGGTGTTTAAGAAGCACTGTTGGTTTCCATGTCTTTATTGTACGTTTTATCTGATCTCCTGTTGCTATGGTTTCCAATCTGACTGCCCTGGCTGTGAACCGTGACCCGTACCTGTGCTGCGTTCCAGCAAGCGCCCACGTTTGTATCTTCCTCCATCTAACCCGAGCAAGCGGTCGTCGCCCTTAGCAACAGCCCCCACCCCACCCTCACCAGCACCAAGTGCAACCAGCCCATAATAGTCTGTTTCCCCACATTTTAAGTGGCTGAATTGGAATTTCATTTGAACAATTCCGTGTGGATGAATCCCTTTAAGAGAGGCGGCGGCTGCCCTGGCTGTCCTTTTTATTTATTTATTTGGGCTGATTTTATTTGGGGGGAAGGCAAGCAGTAGGCCTGTCTGACACGCTCAGCTGTGCCTGTAAATATAAGCATTTCATTATAGAACGCACTGAAGCCTGAGGGGCTCACGTGCACGTGCCCCACGCGCACGCACGGCCTGGGAGCGCGGCCTGGGAGATTTGGGGGTGGGGGGTGGGGGGGGGTGAGCCGGTGAGTTTTGGTGCAAGAGCACACACTTAATCTAACGCTGAAAGACCCCCATTCTATAATGTTTCTGTCCCAGTGAACCTGCATTTGTCTCACACACACCACACACACACGCAGTCACACACACACACACACACACACACACACACACACACACACACACACACACACACACACACACACACACACACACACACACACACACACACACACACACACACACACACACACACACACACACACACACACGCACACAAAACCAGTTGCTGTTTAGCGGAGGTAACATCTGGTTAGCAGCAAGCTCAGGGCCAGCACGAGAGGAGCCCAGATTTACATTGCATTTATTATGTTTAATCCTTTTAATATGAGGGAGGAAATACCATTTCACACTGCCTGCCTTAATAAACGGCCCCCCCTCCCTTCCTCCCTCCCTGTAATTTCACAGCCTACGCCCTCGAGCCCCCAATCCTGCCTCCCCTGGCCCCCCTCCCTCCTCCTTCACCTTCCCCCTGCCTTAAAAACTCTTTTTTTTTTAAATGTCTTCAGTCACTTATTTATTTAACTCCTGCTATTCGTCAGCAAGGGTTTTTTTTTCTCCAATAACATGTTGGTGATTAACGTGTGAGCGGTTTGTTCCAGTTCCTGGCTCTCGGGACTCACTTCGGGAAGGTGTTCCTGTTGGACGTTCAGGGGAACGTCACACAGAAGTTTGAAATCGTGAGTGCTTAGAAAAAGAAACGCATCTGAAGTGCTTTTTTTTCATAATTTTTCAGATTCATATCTTACTTCAAACTAATCTTAAATGCCATATTCACATTTTATATAATTGTTCATGTCATCGTCATTTTTGTTTTTTGTATTATTTTTTTTTAACACCAATACACGACAATCAATTCCTTGTGTGTGAACGCTGATACCGCAATAAAACAATCAGGAAATGTTATTACTGCTAGTTTTTAATCATGTGTCGAAGAGCTGTCAGTGAGAGTAAGTACAGTAAATCTTGTTAATGCACAAAACATACTCCTCTATGGAAGCAAAGTTAGCAGAAGCAAAGCGGTTCCTTCCTCTTCCCTTCAGCTTCCTCTTCATCGTATGTTGCAGACACTCTCCTCTCCCAACACAGGGCTGTAAAAGCCATCAAGACACTTTTGGGCTATTCCCACGTATAATACTGCTGTTCGTAAAGGCAAACTTTGACCCTGCATGTTGTTAACAAGCAGTACAATTTGGCTCACTTGTGTGTCGGCAGAGCTCCGTGAAGATCAACCAGGTCAGTCTGGACGAGAGCGGAGAGAACGTGGGCATCTGCTCTGAGGACGGCAAGGTGAGACCCCGGAGTTACAGGGATCCTAGCCAAGGGTGCGACCATAAAGTGTCCCCCCATCTCTCCCCAACCATTTACAGGCTATTGTTCAACCCCAATGTCAGGCAAACTACCTGTAGGCATCACTGAGAAAGAACCCCACCTGCTCATTAATGACGAAATGATAAACAATATATCAATGCTAATAATGTGCGATTAGGTTCAGAGATATCCCCTCGTTAAGTTAAACGAGGAGGGAGGAGGGTGTGGTTCATCATCAGCCCTCTGTGGAACTTCTCTTCGTGTTCTCCGTGTGGTTCCCATCTCTTCCCTTGTTATCATGAACATGCATCCTGCTCCATGCGTTTCTTTGGACCAGAGTGGCTGTCTGGTAGCACCCTGCTCTCGCCAGCTCTCCAGGGGCCGCCAGACAACATGTTGTCACAGGGGCAAAGTGGAGCAGACAATTAAAATGGGATGCTGCAAGCAGTGGTCTGTCCTCAACCGATTCAGTTGGCAGTTAATCCTTAAGAATCAAACGTAATCCTTAATCACCGATGCAGTCCTGAGAGGGAGGGCTCAACAGGCCGTGACATGCCTCTTCCCTTTAAAAAGTTATTCTCTGCTGTTATTTTCTGCTTGTTGGTGTGTTCTCTGAGCGGGGTTGAGAGGAACATGCCCTGCCTTAAGGAGGTGAGAATCACTGAGAAGTGTTGGAGTTGGAGACTTACAGTTTGATGCTACCGTCTGAGCTAGCAGTTAAGTCAAAGATTAGGATCCTTCGTCCGCTCCCCCAGAAGAGCCGGCAGAATCATCCTGGCCACTAATTGGCAGCCCGGAGGAGAACAGGGGCCCAATCAAAGTGTTTTCCTGAGCGCTGGGCTCCCTGCAGGCGGGCGGCTGCAGACACAGCAATTAAAGAAGGAGAAGAAAGCAGGAGCGTTCACTGTGTGACCTTCCCTGTCCCCGCTCTGCTCCGCAGGTCCAGGTGTTCGGCCTGTATACCAGGGAGGGCTTCCACGAGAACTTCGACTGTCCCATCAAGGTGGGCCTCTGCCCCTGCTTCAGGCTGTGCGCTGAATGAAAGCTGTTCGAGCATTGCATGGATTGACATCCATGCAATGCTCGAACAGCTGTCATTTAGCCATTGAAAACATTGAAAAACAAAATCTTTGTGAGAAATGTAATGCAATGTGTTACCTGGCTACATAGTCAGTGGGCTTCTTTGCCTCTCAGGTATGTAGCGTGACTACTAGCTAGCCTGTGGGCTACCTAGCCTGTCTGTACCATTGCCTCTTCATCTCACGCTTGTGTTGTCGCCATGCTTGTTAGGTGGTGGCGCTGCATCCACAGTTCAGCAAATCCAACTACAAACAGTTTGTCACTGGGGGGAGCAAGGTAGGAACTTATTGTTATTCTACTTATCATCACTATTGTGTTTCTGTTTGTAGGTTGTATGCAGTCACCCAAAAAATTGCCTGCTTTGTCTTTCCTGCTAATGTTTTCTGGTTCATTAATGACAACGTTTAATTCTACGACATATCCTCATGGCATTATAAAGATCATCAAATCATGTCACTGAATAAGTGACCTTTGTCAAACTTCGCTCAGAATCACAGACCCAGAACCATAAATGTGGCCACTGGCATAGAGTGGACCTACATGGGGCAATTTGGCAGGAAGTAGAATTCGACCTTCTCTATAGTGTGTCAGGGTTTGAAGAGTTGTCAGGGCCTAACAGTGGTCCAATCATACTTAAGCATGTACAAGTCTGAGACGCTCCGGCCCAGCCTGAGGAGGTCAAGATCAGAACGGTTCCTGATGTCAGAACATCCGGACGCGGGGAGGCCGGGTATCATCTCATCATCATCCCGCTCCTCACTGTCAGAGATAGATAGTACTGCGGTCAGAACACAAGGGGAATGTTGCACGCTACATCTCAAAGATGTCGCTCAGCCCGTTGAGCTGACAAGCTGATCTACCAGGAGAAACAGAGTAGGGTGTGTTTTGACAGGGGGGGGAAGGCCGTATTTCCCACCATGACAAGCCCCGCGTTGGTTCCTCGCCACTTTCTATCAATCGTTCCGATTTTCCCTCCGTTTCCTCGGAGCCGCAGAGGCCTCCGCCGGCGGGGATGAAATCAATAGAAGTTAACTGATCCCATGGAGCCGGTTTAAACCGGTCTCCCCACTTCTCAGGATTAACATATCCTCACCGCTGCTTGAGAGAGCGTCACTCGGGTGCTGCTGGTCTCCGCTGCTCCCCGACCACATGCTGGGAGATATGCCAGCCATACATTGGCTGTGTGTTAGTGGTCAGTTAGTGGTTCGTTTGTGGTGTGTTGGATGCATATTTGTGGTATATTAGTGCTGCAATATCAGTATATTTGTGACAATTTGTTGTAGAAAATGTATATTAGTGATTAGTGATGAGTAGTATGAAATATATAACCATCATTTAACATATTATTATATATAATTCAGTTTGTCACTGATTGATCAGTTTTGTTATTGAAATAATGTTTGCCAATTCGTTTTCATCCATTAACAAAATATATTCTAATTACATACTTATACTAAACTTAATGATACCATTAGGTAAAATAGGATAAGGATCTCTAATGCTTGTCATCTATGTATTGAATGGACATGTAACGTTACGGTTTGCAGCGGTCCTTTACTGCCCCCTATTGGCCAAGCTGCACTGCTGCACCCACGGCTAAAGGTAGTATACAATCGAATGAGGTGGGTTCGATTGACAGGTGTGTGTGTGTGTATGTGTGTGCTAGCTTCTGCTGTACGAGAGGAACTGGCTGAACCGCTGGAAGACGTCTGTCCTCCACGAGGGAGAAGGAACCATCTCCAACATCCAGTGGAGAACTAACCTCATCGCCTGGGCTAACAATGTGGTGAGACCCCCCAGGACACATACGCACACGCACACACAGTTACTCATTCATTCCAACACACGCACACACAAAGTCACTCACTCTCAAACACGCAAGCATAAAAACACACGCACACACACACAAAAGTTTTTGCTGAGGTATGAGCCCTACTGAAAGGTCCCTGCCTCCCTGGACTCTGGGTTGATTAATCAACGATGCCGTCAACGATGGACTACTACACAGACCATCCCCATGAGCACGTCCTCATCCTCCGTGCTCCTCCTTTTCTTCCTCAGGGTGTGAAGATCTATGACATCAGCACCAAGCAGCGCATCACCAACGTGCTGCGGGACGACGTGAGCCTCAGACCGGACATGTACCCCTGCAGCCTCTGCTGGAAGGACAACCAGACCCTCATCGTGGGCTGGGGGAAGTCGATCAAGGTGGGACTGGGTGGGCGTGTACCATGTCTGTTATAGGGGACAGGCAACCAAATGAAGGGTGAACTAGTGTTTTTAATGATTTGGTCTGAGCGCTTCTCCTAATGCAGACGGATCAGACTTTTAAATGAACCCTCAGAGACCGTGCCAGCTGTAACACTTGTGAGGAACCTGTGTTGTAGAGGTAGAGCTGTTGAGATGTTAAGTGCTGGTGGCATTTTAAGGTTGTATTTAGGGAGTGCTCTTCATGTTGGTTCTGGTCACCAGATGTGTGCCGTGAAGGAGAGAAACCCGACCGAACTGCGAGACCTTCCCAGT
Source organism: Melanogrammus aeglefinus (assembly GCA_900291075.1). Classification (NCBI taxonomy): domain Eukaryota; kingdom Metazoa; phylum Chordata; class Actinopteri; order Gadiformes; family Gadidae; genus Melanogrammus; species Melanogrammus aeglefinus. The sequence continues at coordinate 60,848 of OLKM01001424.1, read as the reverse complement.
CGCTACGTGGAAATAGGTCAGCTCTATGCACTAAATCATGTATCCAATTATCATTAACAGAAAAGTGCATGCAAAGTGGTTTAGTAAGTGTGATCTCTTGGCAGGTTTTTCTACGATAACGGTGGCTTTTGTTGTGTATTTTGGAAAACAGTGTCGGCGTTTGAGACAGAGTTCTTCATCAGCGGTCTGGCACCTCTGGCTGACCAGCTGGTCACACTGTACTTTGTGAAGGAGAACGCAAAACAACTGGTGAGAAACGCATGTTAGCTAGAGCCACACAACTCTAACAACTGGTGAGAAACGCATGTTAACTAGAGCTGCATAAGTCTTAACACCTGGTGAGAAACGCATGTTAACTAGAGCCGCATAACTCTTACAACTGGACAGGAACGCATGTTAGCTAGAGCTGCACAACTCTGTAATGTTTACATACAATGTCTTTCAATGCATCAGGAAGAGGAGGAGGAGTTCCGTGCGCGGCCTCGTCTGGACATCATCCAGCCGCTGGCGGAGAGCTGTGAGGAGATCTCCTCAGACGCTCTGTCGGTACGCAACTTCACGGACAACGAGTGTCGGGACTACCGCCTGGGTGAGGCTTCCCTCACACACACACACACACCCCCGTACTCTAGGTCCATACCACCTCATGGACACACACACACGACACACACACACACACACACACACACACACACACACACACACACACACACACACACACACACACCCCCGTACTCTAGGTCCATACCACCTCATGGACACACACACAAGCATGCGCTACACACGGCTGTACCCAAGAGCAGTGGCCTTCGATATGTGGGTCGCCACCCTTAAGGGGGGGACCAAGTGGCTCACAGGAAGGATTGTACGTTTTGTTTTAATGGTTCATAAGGAATGGACACAATCCAAATAACTCAATGTCTACCTGTAGGCATCCTAGAGAAAGGTGTCCCCCAAACCCCCTACCTGCTCCTTATTCAGCTGTCTGTGTACTTTCTAACCCCCACCTGCTTTTTTGTTACCTGTCTCTGTACTGTTGTACCCCTATCAGCTCTTTGATTAACTTTCCATATACTGTCTGACCCCTACCTGCTCAATGACCTGTCTCTGCACTGTCTAGCCCCTAACTGCTCCTTGATGACTGATCTGAATCGCTCTAATGTTTCATGACTAAACGGTAGCTGTTGTTCCTCAGAGCATGCTGAGGGAGAGTCTCTGTTCTACATCATCAGTCCTAAAGACATCGTGGTGGCCAAGGAGAGGGACCAGGACGACCACATCGACTGGCTGCTGGACAAGAAGAAGTACGAGGTCAGGGCTCCAGTATCACAACTTTGTTATCTGTTTTTTTTCTTTCTCGTTTAAGAATGATTGATTCTGATTGGCTGGGAGGAGGGCATTAACCCAGCTGGTTGCCCGCTGACTTGCCGGTTGTAGCTGAAGATATATGGACACCTGCTAAATAGTTCCAGTCAAATTGTCTGTTCAGCTTTCAAAACAAGAGCTGGTAAATTGTGAAAAATGCATTAAACTGTAATCAGAAAAAGCGGTTATATGCAATAGACCCTATAGTAACTGGTGTAAAGGCTGGGATGAATTTCAAATTATAAACATTTACACTTTATGTTGAAAGTATAGACCGTCGCAATTCCCATTGAAATGAATGGCACGGTGACTATCCTTCAAAACGAGAGTTGATAAATTGTGAAAAGTGAATTAAAATGTGATCAGACAATGCGGTTATATGCTATAGACCCTAGGGTATAAAGGCTGGGATGATTTTCGAATTATAAATATGTACAATCCATAACATTAGCTCTCTGGGTCATAGCTGAGCGGACTAGAATATCTCCCATTGCCAAGTCGTATCTAAGATCTGTCTTATTTACTGGAGGAGTGAACATTGTTTCCGTTGCATAAGAACCTTACGGGAGGGTATGGGTTGTTCCAGGAATTAGTCAAAAAAAGGCGTTACCAGGGAAAGTAAATTATGGCTGGTGAAAAACTATTTTGATTGTAAAACACATAAAAATATAAATGAATGATCTTAATTTCTTTTCTCTGGCAAGTGACCATGGTATAAGCGGCATAATGTCCTTCGAGGTGTCCAAAACATGTTTGATCGATCGTAATTAAAGGGGACTACTTTTTGAGGGAGATGAACTTAAACAGACTATACATTTAATAAGGATGCAATGCGAATAAGAAGAAGCATAATTATTAAAGTATTTGAATTGTTTCATTATGTTGGCAAGCAAGAAGTAGAATAAACGGGATAATCACCTCAAGGCGGGGCAATCAACAGTTTGATATGCCGGCTCGTGGAAGGTAAGCCGTCCACGAGCCGGGCATATCAAACAGTTTATTGCCCTGCCTCTCGGTGATTATCCCTTATATGATGTAGTATGAGGTGAATGTTGGTGTTGGTGTGTTCCCCCTCCCAGGAGGCCCTGATGGCCGCAGAGATCAGCTTTAAGAACATCAAGAGACACGACGTGCAGAAGATCGGCATGGCCTACATCAACCACCTGGTGGAGAAGGGGGACTATGACTCTGCTGCCAGGTACCAGAAAACATATCCTATGTGTCTGAGTTAAAGTCTCCACATATGTCATGTTATAATCATAGTATGAAGGGCCGCATAGATTGATATTTGTGATATCTGTATGTTGAGATCATTAAGACCACCAGAATCCTACAGAATCCCATTTTCTATGATTCTTATGAAGAGAAATATTGAATATTAAACATGTTTCTCTCATCAGGAAATGCCAAAAGGTTCTGGGTAAAAACATGGAGCTGTGGGAGAATGAGGTGTACCGGTTCAAGACCATCGGCCAGCTGAAGGTGGGTCAAAGTCGGTTCTTCCATACTGTCACATGTTCTGCTGTCTCCATCTTCCATACTAGTGTTGCACAATACCAAAATTAAGACTTCAATACGATACCTGCACGAAAATACGCCGATACTCGATACTGATACTTTATTATTTTAATTATTATTTTTCCCCATGTTATATTATTATTGTTGTACCATTGTTTTATGTTTGTTTGTAAGCACCTTGGGTCAACTGAGTTGTTTTTAAATGTGCTATAGAAATAAAGTTGACTTGACTTGACTGAACCGGTGAAAATCTGAAATATTTGGAATTGAGATGAATAACGGTCCAGCTCGGCAAGCGCTTCCGAACCTGTCGCCATCTCGTTGCGTCTCACTCTCACTCGCTCAGTGAACTGCCTGCTGCTGCTGTGTGCGGGTTGAGGGGCACGCCCCCTGACTAGCCCCTGCGTGCAAGGAGTATGACTGAGAGTTGATGCTGCTTGTGTATGTGCAAGTCCTTTCGTTCAAAGTATTTTTTTCTTTCATATTCTCTATTTTTTTTTTAATAAAAGTATTATTTTTTTATATAAAAGTATTGATACTTAAGAAGTAGCGTATCGTATCGTTATTTGCGGGTATTGTGATACCTTTCTAGCATCGTCAACACTACTCCATACTGTAACATGTTCTGCTGTCTCCTCCCTCCGTACTGTAACATGTTCTGCTGTCTCCTCCCTCCGTACTGTAACATGTTCTGTTGTCCCCACCCTCCATACTGTAACATGTTCTGTTGTCCCCACCCTCCATACTGTAACATGTTCTGTTGTCCCCACCCTCCATACTGTAACATGTTCTGTTGTCCCCACCCTCCATACTGTAACATGTTCTGCTGTCTCCTCCCTCCATACTGTAACATGTTCTGCTGTCTCCTCCCTCCATACTGTAACATGTTCTGCTGTCTCCTCCCTCCATACTGTAACATGTTCTGCTGTCTCCTCCCTCCATACTGTAACATGTTCTGCTGTCTCCTCCCTCCATACTGTAACATGTTCTGCCGTCTCCACCCCCCAGGCCATCAGCCAGTACCTGCCCAGGGGCGATCTACGCCTACGACCAGCCATCTATGAGATGATCCTCCATGAATTCCTCAAGACCGACTATGAGGTAGTGGGAGGGAGTGGGAGAGAGGGAGGGAGATGAAGAGATAGGATAGATAAAGATGGCAGGAGGGATTGATGGTTGGAACGATGGACAGATTATCATTTGATTCCTGTGGGAAAAGTCTTGGTGCAGAATAAATTATAACAGTTTTTTCCTAACGAATCATCATATATCCTTGATGGATGAATCGATGGCTGATGGACGCGTCTCCCCTCTCAGGGCTTTGCCACGCTGATCCGTGAGTGGCCGGGGGAGCTGTACAACAACATGGCCGTCGTCCAGGCGGTGGGAGACCAGCTGAAGAAGGACCCCACCCACCGCACGCTGCTGACCACACTGGCTGAACTGTGAGGAGCCTTTGGTCCCGAGTAGTACTCCCAACGCTGCCCTGGCCTGAACCAACTCTTCAGGACACGCTGGTTATACGTGTTGTTGTGTTCACGCCACGGCAGGTACACGTACGACCAGCGCTACGACCGGGCACTGGAGATCTACCTGCGGCTGAGGCACAAAGACGTGTATCAGCTGATCCACAAACACAACCTCTTCGCCTCCATAGAGGACAAGATCGTTCTGCTCATGGACTTTGATAAAGAGGTAGCAGGACCGAAAGCATATACACATCAGAACATAACAGTACATGGCACAGTACATACAACAGAACATAAGTCTCTGTTTCAGTTTTTTACTGCGTACCGCAGTGTTCTAGAACCAATGTTGGATTCTAGAACCCTGATGAATTCCAGAATACCAGTGTATAGCAGTGTTCTAGTAGGCATTGTTCTGGAATCCCTGCGTAACAAGGACCATTTTTTTGTGTGCATTGCTGTTTCCAGAAAGCTGTGGACATGCTCTTGGATAACGAAGACAAGATATCGGTATGCACCTCTCACATGAGTTGCCGTTGTTAAGAGTTAACGTTTAACGACTGTGGACTGATGTGGCTCTCTCCCCCTGTTCACTGCAGACGGACAGAGTGGTGGAGGAGCTTAGGGACCGACCGGAGCTGCTCCATGTGGTAAACCTCTCAAACATACTACCGTCCTCTGATTGGACCGTTTCAAATTGAGTAATTTAAGTGATTCTGTATACAATGCAGGGAAGTACAGGTGGATGGTCACAGCTCTACCCTAACGGTGCTACCTTCCACCTCCTTCCCCTGCAGTACCTCCATAAGCTGTTCAAGCGCGACCACCACAAGGGCCAGCGATACCATGAGCGACAGATCGGCCTCTATGCCGAGTACGACCGGCCCAACCTGCTGCCCTTCCTCCGAGACAGCACCCACTGTCCTCTGGAGAAGGTACGTTAACATCACAATGCCCTGTTTCTCCGGGTATTCACATCACAGTGCGTTCTGTTACGCAAGCTAAAAACATCACAATGCCATGTTTCTCCAGCTAATCTCATCACAGTACATTCTGTTACTCAGGCTTAACATCATAACGCCCTGTTACTTAGTCAAATCATATCCCAGTACGTTCATTTACTCATTCCAAACCTATCACAGTACGTTCTGTTTTGCAAGGTAAAAACATCACATTGCGTCCTTAGTTCTTACTCAAGCTAAACGGACGCTTCTAGCTCACTTCCTCTTCCTGGATCTCCTTTCTCCCCTCCTGTCGCCCCACCTCTCCATGTCTCTCCATCCCCAGGCTCTGGAGATTTGTCAGGAGAGGAACTTTGTGGAGGAGACGGTCTTCCTGCTCAGTGAGTACAGGCCGCTGGGCTCCAGTTTGTCTGTTACCATCAGAGCTCTACAATGACGATCACTGGAACTGGGTGTGACATGGCTAACCCCTGACCCCTGACCCTCAGGCCGGATGGGGAACTGCAGGCGGGCACTGCAGATGATCATGGAGGAGCTGGGCAACGTGGACAAGGCCATAGACTTCGCTAAGGAGCAGGACGACTCGGAGCTGTGGGAGGACCTCATCTCATACTCCATAGACAAACCACGTACGTTTCCTCCGTCTTTGTTCAGCTCATTGGATTGGTCAGCAGTAGATGAGTTCAGGACTATTAGTGTAAACAGTTTCACATATATACTGTAAGTGCTTTTCAATTTTCATTATAAAGCTGCTTTTTAAAAACAGTGTTTTTGAAGTGCTCTAGCAGACAATAAAAACAAAACACTTGGTTGAGTACTCACTCACAAGTGGCTGTGGATACATATGCCTGCTGAACGTCTAGCAGTGAGCAGTGATTCCTAGTGTGTGAATCACTGTCTATTCTGCAGCATTCATCACGGGTCTGCTGAATAACATCGGGACCCACGTGGACCCCATACTGCTGATCCACCGCATCAAGGAGGGCATGGAGATCCCCAACCTCCGAGACTCCCTGGTCAAGATCCTGCAGGACTACAACCTCCAGGTGAGAGGAGTGGGCCACTAAAGACCTCCTCCATCTAGCGGCCACATTGGTTTGTCGGGTAGGGAAACCTACAATCTTTGGAAAGCAGGACGACTCAATCAATTATTTTAGGTACGGCATTACCCCACCCAAGAAGCATATAGAATGCATTTTCATTAAGTTTACATGTTTCCCCAAACAAGAGTACAGGAAGTGTTCCCCTACCAAATAGCCAATGCAGCCACTAGGTGAATATCAGTCTTGTGATTCGGCATCTATTACACTCCTACCTTTCACCAAATCTTCCCTCTGGGTTTGGGGGGGTTTCCCCTTGTCCTTTTAGAGGGTTTAGGGTTGAGAATTGTCTTGTAATGTGGGCCACTGAAGCCTTCTGCGAGTAATGATGATTAAGGGCTTGGCGAAGAAGCCAACAACTAACATCACCTCCATCTGACTTGTGGTCCGTCTACCCACCATGGACAAAACTCACACCAGTTCACTAACGACCCTTCCCTATCAATGATAATGTTTGATTAATGATTTGAGGAGGTTCGCCGCACCTCTTCCTGACCACAGATGTTGTTTTCCTGGGTATAGATCCTGCTGAGAGAGGGCTGTAAGAAGATCCTGGTGGCTGATTCCCTGTCCCTGCTTCAAAAGATGCACCGCACCCAGATGAGGGGGGTCCGTGTCGACGGTGAGGGCAGAGCTCATATTGGGACCCTTTTTTGCTTTTGCCATAGGTGGCGCCAAAGACAATGAAACAGGTCTTCAAGATTGCCACTTGTACTAAAATAACTAACATAAAAGATCATAACTCTCATACCATAAATAACTTAGACATAACATCATTCATGGATTTTATTTATTTTATTTAAACAGGCAAGGCACTTAATACATTTGTCATTAAAGGTGCCGTGTGTAGGAATTAGTGCCATCTAGTGGTAAAGCTTCTCCCACACTGTAGGGGAAGCTACGGTGTCCTGTACTGGCCTGTAAGGTGCGAATAGGTACCTTTTTGGAGGTCATCGTCTATGACAGCTTCGAGTAGCCAATTGTCTATTGACAAGGTTCCTTGATAGATGCATTAATTGTATTTGTTATTGGAAAACTATAGGTAATAGTTTACAAGACAAAACATAACATCTGGGCTTCTCTAAAAACATGGTCAGCTCGGTTGAAGAGGATCCACTCTATGTAGATATAAAGGGCTAATGGTGGTAGGGAAACGAAAACACAATGATCCTTATTTTCATGGGATTATACACTAATTAAAATGATTATATTAAGTCTGTTCCTTTACATGCCACAAAATTGTAAACATTGCACCTATTAATGAACAAAACTATCATAACCAAAATAACTAATGTCTTCCTGATTCTTAACAGATGAGAACATCTGTGAGGCGTGTCATGGGACCATTTTACCGTCAGGTGGGTTACGTGTACCTACTCTATACTTTGTCAATCATTACCTGTCGGGTGGTCCTGTGTTCATGCTGTGTCTGTGTTGTAGACATGGCCCAGCCCTTCAGCGTGGTGGTCTTCAACTGTAGACACATGTTCCATAAGGAGTGTTTACCTTCTTCAGGAACCGTAAGTACCACAACACGACTCCCTGCGTAACGGCCAATGGACCAATAGGAAGCCTCCATCAAGCTAGGGAAAGGACGAGGTCTCCTTCTGTGTGTCCTTCCCTATTGCCTTTGCTTCCCCCTTTCTTATGTATTTCCCTACCTCCTTGACTATCTCCTTTCCTTCCTCTTTGAATATCTCCTTTACTATCTCCTTCCCTGAATCCTTTCCTATCTCCTTTCCTATGACACAACCACACTGGTTTACAATCAAATAGTCTGGTAGGCTGAAATGTATTGGTCACTTTGGTGCAAGGTAGTGGTGGGTGATTGATCGAATTTCATTCTCAATTTCAATTTTAGCATCAAACGATCACAAAACTAATATAATCGATTTTTAGATTTTTTTTCTTATTAAATGTTTTATATAGAAAGTGCAGAACAGCTGGATGCATATCTGTACACTATTTTAGATTTAAACATTTTCTTTTTGACCATTGTGTGTATTTTTTTAAGGCAAAATTGCTCAGTTCTCAGTTACAAAGTGTTTATCGGAGAGACATGCTGAATAAATACATCATGTTTTCAAACTCAAAAATAATCGTTTGAATAATCGTGATTTCAATATTGACCAAAATAATCGTGATTATGATTTTTTCCATAATCGAGCAGCCCTAGTGCAAGATGATGTCTATAGCCACACGTGACATCCCTTTGCACTTGGTAGCCGGTCCCTAACTGGAGCCAGGATCAATTTTGCTGTGGCACCTGAATTTACGTTCTATGATCAATAAAGTAATATCTTATATTATTGCAGATATTCAATCAATGCTTTTTTTTTTAACTTTTACTCATAAAGTTGTTTTATGATTATTATTCTGAGCTATTGGTTCCGAGGAAGCTGTAACTATGGCAAATGTGTGTTTACAGATTCCTGCAGTCCAGTTCTGCAACATCTGCAGTGCCAAGAAGAGAGGTCCTGGGAGTGGAATACTCGACATGAAGAAGTGATAGTTGCTCAAGCTAATGCTAATTCTACTGCTAAGGCTAATGATAAGTCTACCCATACCAACAGTATATATACCATTACTTTTACTTCCACACACTGCGTCCTTTCATGAATAACAACCATAATAAATCTGCTGTAGACTTAAACTATTGCAGATAATTTTTTATTAGGGTTTTATGTTACTAAACCGTTGCACTATGTGATGTTTGTTCTTTCTGCTTGCCTTAACTTATGTATGTATGCAATGACTGCAAGTTGCAGAATAAAGATTACAAAAAAAAGGAAAAAAATAATTGGTCTCTCTTCAGGCAACATTAAGATGCGATTTTGTTTGTGTTACCTGCATTTGTGTTTGTGTGTTTTTAGCTTTACCTTTGAATAACTTTGGTGTAACCTAACTATGATGATGATCACTTGTCTTGATTATTACATCGATTATAATCCATGTGTTAATGTCATGGAAGGGGGAGGACCATTTGTACCTTAATGACCTAGTTATTCAACAGTGACCATAATAAACCATATTCATTCGATAAATATTGCTATTATGCTCATTGTTTAGCTGAAGGGAGAAACTAGTTAACAAACTGAAGTGAATTATCCCCCCCCCATTTCAGTATCTCAGGGATAGCACGTCACCTCCGCCGCTCGCCACCGGAAGTAGGGTTAATTTTTATTCACAGGAAAAAAAACACTCAGCTGTTGTTGGAAAAGAAAACATCCAAGTGAGTTTTATTCAAGCACGCAATTGTTTCTTCAACCGATGTTTCTATTGCGATTAGAACTAGCCAGATCCAATGCTTAAGACGCATATTGTGCTCGTATTCACTTGAATCCCATTTAGATTGTTTTGTTGCGGGCTAGCCGGGGCTAGCGTTAGCTTCCCATCACTGTTGACTTCCATGCTAGCACATTAGCCACACTTAGCTCGCTTCGTAACTAGCTATCACTGCTGGTGCATCTGTAGTTTTTGTGATAACTCTTAAACGCTCCCCCCCAAAAGATATAACATGTATTCAAAATGGAGCCAATGTTTTATGATTCTATTATCCACAGTGTTCGCATCATTTATGTTACCATCACATCGTAGTAACGCAGCCTGCGAGTCCTTTTTTAGATACGATGTATGTGTTTTGACGTCAAATGTAAGCAGATGTTGCTGGTTGTGTGAAAACTAAGTTTATATATGTCATCGGTGGGATGATTTAAGAAAGTTGTATCTATCATTTCTTGCAGGCCATTGTTGTAGTCTGTGAAAATGGTTGTTATTTGTCCATAACAGTTCAGGTGTTTTTTCAAGGATAAGTAATCCATCACTACTCATTTTCATATTGAAGATTGGTAAAAACAACATTATTCCTTGAACTGTAGGGATAGATATACTCATGAATGTCTTATCTTTACTAATATTTCCATAGAATGCCTGCTTCCAAGAGGAGCTCAGAGTCCCACAGCCCCCAGGCTAAGATGATGAAGCTGGAGGTGGATGACGAGGCTACTCCAGGTGAAAATAACAGCTCACTTAAAGCAGAAGATGCACCTGAGGAGACAGTACCTCCATGGACCAAGAATAAAGATCCTCCAACAGCAAAGGAGGAAGTCGAGGAGGTTGCGTCTTTCCTCCAAGAATCCAAACCGAGCCCTCGTCAGAACGACTCTGACCCCCCTCTTAAAAAAGCCAAGCTCTTTATCGCCACAAGTGCCTCCTCTGGAACGGCGTCACCACAGAGCATTGAGTCCAAGTCCTCTCAGAAGAGACCAGCCAGCACAGAACTTTCCAGAACTGCGTCCTCCGATTCGGACGGTGAGTCGCAGACAGATGCTGGTGACTTGTCCCTGTGCGTCACAAAACACCACAACCGAGCCAAGCGCTCCGCCACCGAATTGCTGGTTGATCAATCGGCCGCCGGACAGACGCTAGACGACGGCAGGCCTCCTTACCCAACAGTAATGGACCACAACTACGGCAGGTCCTCAGAGGGTTCCAGTGACAGCAGTGTTCTGGACGAGAGCGCCAACACTGAGACTGAAGTAAACGTGAGCTCCGCCACTGATGCAGAGACCACACAGTATATCAATAGCACATCACTACCATTGTTACAGGCAATGCCGTACTCTGTTATACAAAGTACACACCCAGCAGTAGAAGCCAGGAGACATGAAGGTGAGGAATCTACAAGGTCCACTGCTGAAGCAGGCAGCAGTACAGAACATGTAAATAGCAGACCAAGTGCAAAGCATGACAGCCAGAACCACATTGATGGGAAAATTGTAGAACCACCGCCACCAGCAGAAACATCGGACCCCAGTGACAGAAACCTAAATGTTATAGCTGAAGTAAATATGTTTGCCAGTCAGTCAGAAGAAAGATGTGGAGGTTTAGTAGAGCTAGAGGTTATTACGTATGAAGCGGAGGAAACCCAGGTCCCTGCCCCAGAGGATCTAAAGCAAGATATACCATATAAAAGGGAGGCAGAGGAATGGAAGCAACAGGATGTTACTGAGCAAACTGCTGTCGCAGAGGCCGCAAAAACAACAGGGATAGAATTTAGTCCATCATCCAATCAAAATGACCAGGAACAGGCGATTGCAAGTCCCAGTGAAGGGAGTTTGACACCAGCCAGAACCCTGGGCCGGCAAGAGACTAAAGATGAAGCCAAGGTTAAAACAGAAAAGACCCCAACAGCTGAGCCGATACTGCCCGACCCGACCGAACCCGGCAGGGAAGAGACGTTAGCTAACTGTTGTGGAGTTCACCAAGTGGCCGAGAATCTCGGGAGCCCGCCTGGCATCCAGGCTGACCTAGCTGAAGAGATCAGGATTGTACCAGTGGCTGAGGAATCCATCGCTGCTCCAGAGAGCGCCGCTGAGTTACAGTTGGTCCATGGTGTCCAGGAACCCGATGACAGAACGGTGTCCAGCTCCTCTGAGGTTGTAGTTACAAACAGTGAAGAACATGTGGGAAGAACGGTGTATGAACATGTGACTGTACAAGAGCCAGAAATCACCTCCAACCTTGGTTCTGCAACTTCATCACAGGGAATGTGTGAAGTGGCCCCTGCTGAGGATACACAACCTGAGGTTCTGCAGAGCGTCCACACCTCCACAAGCACTTATAGTGGTGTTTCAGCACAGTTGACTCTTACGAATCCTGACAGTAGACAAACAGAGTATGAGTGTGTATCTGAATGCGTCACTGTACAAGAAACTCCAAACCTGGTTTCTACAACAACAGACACACCACCCACTGAGAAATCGGAACCGGATGGGACCCAACACCTTGATGTCACACCAGGTACTTCTAGTGACGGCCCAGAACTTCTACCTGATACTTACAGTGGGGTTATAGCTGACTGTGTGGATGGGGGAGAGGTTCAACCACAGGTCACCCTGAGTTCTTCGACAGCAAACCTAGGAGAGCAGACAAACAAAGTTATCAGTGAGGCTACAATGGAGGAGGTGGTGAGCCTGAAGGTTGACGAAGACAGTGCAGTCCCAGGTGTATCTTCTCATGGTCCAGACCATATGGTGGTTCAACCATTGAACAGTGAGGAACAAGATAATGGAAATGTGGAATCTACAGCAACATTGGTGATAACCAGCACTTTGCCAACACCAGCTATGCTACATTTTGAGGAGGCCAGTGCAGATTTATCAATTTCAACAACTGTACCATCTGTAAATGAAAACAATGAAGTTGTCTTTGAATGTTTAGCTGAAACATCTGTTAATATGGATTCTACAGCAACTGATGACCAGATACATGGACATGCACAAGTTATAATGGAAGGTGTTCTACACAGGGAAACCCATTCAGCTGATAACGGGAGTGTAGCTGTAGACACAAGAGTTTCACAACATGTCAGGATAAATGCTGTTAGTAAGGAAGGAGAAACTATAATCTCTGAATATGTACGTGAACAAAAGACTGAGATGAACAGAACGTCAAAAGAGATTTCCCTCACCACAGCTTCTGACAAGTTGGCGGACAAGGAGATCCAGAGGTTTAATGATGACTACACCGGTATGTCTAGTGAGGCTCCCAAACATCTGACACTTTCAACCTCTGATTGTGCTCCATATATGGAGATGACTGAAACCAAGCCACAACTTTTCAACCAAGCCCTGGAAAATGAAAATCCAGAGCAGGAGGAACAAAATATGGGCACGTCAAAAGATGGAGCTAGCCAGCTGATCAAATATGAAATGGTTGCTCAAAGTATTCCTGTCCAAAGCCCTGAGATAGCAGCAATGAGCATGACCGTGCCATTACAACAAGCAGCCACTCCATTTCCCAACAAGGAGATTCAAACTCAGAAAGAAGTCATGGCTATGAACAAACACGTATTGATTGCAAATTGTCAAGGAAATCTAAATCAAGACAAAAGTTGTGAGGATGCGATTACCACTGACTCCAAGGCTGCCCCAGAGGCTGAGTCATACGAAGTCATGCACACTACCAGCACACCAGAGGAAATGCATGAGCAGGGAAAAAAAGGACATGGAGGAGAACCAGGAAACCATAGTGGTATAGAACACACCCCCACTTACGACAAGGAAAAAGAAGCAGATAAGATGGCAGCAGATTTGGAAACCGCAACCACAGATGGTGTGCCTAACTTCATCACTGCAGCAGAACGGCAAATCCAGGTGATTCATGAAGAACCAATCGCTGTGGTAAATTATGTTGAAGAATATTTGATTTCCAATGCTGAACTTCTGGATAAGGAATCTACAATGGAAGCAGTAGCCTACGTGACATCGGAGTGACAAGGAAGAAACATCAGTGGAGGAGAAATCACGTTCTGCCCTTGAAGATTTACAAGAAGGGGCTGGATGTGTCATTGATGAGGTTGAGGTTAATGCGTCACTCAGTTCCACTATTGGTCAAGGTCAGGCACAGGTTAACAGTGACGCGATCGTATTTGTCTGTGATCAACAAGAGGCCCTTGAAGTTGTTGAGTCTTCCACTGTAAACAAGCCTGATGGTGAGGATGTCACTGAGCAGATAGAGACCGGCCTTCAGTCAGAAGGGGAGCCAAAAGATTTTCAGGTTGTGTATGAAGCCATTAGTAGCCCAGAGAGCACCATAGACGAGGAGGTCAGTGTTGTGTCAGGAAGCATTCAGTTACCCAATGTGCCGATGGAGGATACCCAAGTGGTGGAAGTTGATTCTGCTGCCACCTCTGCAACAAGTGAAGGAAACGTACGGTTAATTCCCATACAAGACGCTGATGAGCAAATCAATCGAAAAACTCCAGCCTGTCTCCCAGACAGCCAATCAGACATGGATAATATTGAAACAATGACATGTGAGGAAACTGCAGAGAGTTCTTATGTGTTGCCCATAGAGCACACCAACGGTGCGGTAGACATGGGAGATGTTCTTATGGTCGCCGCCAGCGATGAAGTTGCAGAGCCTAACATCCAAAAAACAGAGGCCATGGCAGATGCTTTGGAAGAGACCACCAGCAATGACATCAAAGAGCAGGACCTCCTAAACAGAGAACAGAGGCTAGAGGGACTAATGGTGACCACTGGCAATGAGGTCCCGAGGCAGAACCTCATAACCACAGAGGAAAGGAGAGAGGTTCCCATCTTGACCACCAGTGACGGAGTCACAGAGCCGAATTTCCAGAAGTTCAAAGAGATGGGAGAGGTGCTGGTTGTTGCCACCATTGACCACATCCCAGAGATAAACATCCAAAACACTGAGGAGATGGGAGAGGTTCCCATTGTGACTACCAGCAACAAAGTCCCAGAGCAGAACATCCAACATGCAGAAGAGATTGTAGATGTTTTGGTGGAGACCACTAGCAATCACATCCCGGAGCAGAGCTTCCAAAAGATGGCTGAGGCACTCGTCGTTGCCGATAGTGAGAAAATACCAGAGCGTAACATCCAAAAGACTGAAGGGATAGGAGGTGTTTTGGTGGTGGCCACCTGTGACAATATTCTGGAGCAGACCATGCAACAGACTGAAGAAATGGGAGATGTTTTGGGGGTTACCACCTGTGACGATATGCCAGAGCCGACCATAGAACAGATGGAAGGAGCACCAGAGTCTGTAGAAATGCAGAAGGACAACGGGCTTCAAGACCTGTTCCAGGTGACACCGATCGCCACAGCGATGGCCCCAAGAGAACCAACACCTGACACTTTGTCTCAGGAGGACGTCATGGAGTCCCTCACTGTCCCAGAGAGTCCTGATCACGCAGACATCATCACCCAGGCAGCAGCAGCCTCTGGCCTCACCACATCGCTGTCGGAACACTTGAACTCAGACGGGCAGATGGTAGAAGCTGACCAGGTGTTGAATCTAAACGGAGCCTCTCAGAGCCTCTATTCTGCCATCGGCGTCCATCAGTATCAAGGTATGGAGCAGAGCACCGTGACAGGTTCAAATGAAGAAGCAAGAGAAGATATGGAGGTCAAGTCTTCAACAAATACTTCGCCAGTGGCACTGCTGGAGAACTATATTCCATCAGCTCCAAATCCTGATCAGCAAGAGGACCAATCTGCTGAAAAAAATCTAGATGCCACTGAGCATGACATGGAACCTTCTGCTGTCTGTGAACCACAAATGACAGCCTATGAGAACGCAAGTGTTGACATGACTAAGGGCGTAGAGACAAGCATGGACAATGTAGATTCTGATATGCAGATTTTGGTTGACATAGAGCTCGGCCACCAGGTCGAGGTACAGGATGAGAGCGAAATGGAAGACCCAGATCTTGTCATAATAGAAAAGTCGCAATTAGCGGCGGAAATGCCTTCAGTGGAAGTAGAAAATGGGGGCGAGAAGAGCCCCATCATTAACACAGACAGCACCTCAACTATTGCAGACGGCACCACAAGTAACCTAGACGTCGCCACAAGTAGCACAGACAAAAGCGTTCAGAAGGCAGAGGAGACCAACAAAACCAGCACGCCAAGCGTCACTCCCGATCCAAAGGCAGAAGTGACCGTGGAAAAGCCCAAGAAGCAACAGATGAACACACAGGCCAGAACCAAAGCCCGCCTGGCTGCACTCGCTGAGCAGAAGGCCGCTGCCTCGAAGAGGGCGGCCCAGAGACAGCAGCTCAACCTCCTGGCACTGTGTGAGGAGATCGCAGAAGACATTGCCACGGACAGCATGCTGTTGAAGAGGATCGAGGAGGAAAAAATTGCTGCCGCCGCCAAGATAGAAGCCTTGAAGAAGGAAAGCCGATCTGTTGAAATGCAGGAAGCCATCGTTGTTCCTCCTACTCCTGCTGGATCCCAAGCATCTTCTCCACCTGTCAACACCACCGACAGGACAGAGGCCGCAAAGCCCACCACTGCCACCATCAACCCCACAACAGAGCCAGCTACCGCCAAACCGGTAGTTCCAGAACCACCCAAAAGAAGGTTCTTCGTCAGCCAGATCGTCGTTCCCCTTAAAGCCCACGAGAAGAAGAAGCTGACAAGGTACCAGCGGCTACGACAGGTAGAGCTTCAGCGCGAAAAGATGTCCTGGACTCGTGTGAAGAAGCTCAAAACTGACCAAGCACATCAGATGTTGTTTTCGGATATTGATTTTGATTCTTCTAATCCGTTTCTAATGCCTCCTGTGGCAACACCTTCGACTCCCATAGCTAATAAGCCCAGCGCAACTGACACAAGTACAGCCTCAACCAGCGCTTCAACAATCAGCGCTCTGCCTGCTATGCCTCAGGTCCCTGATGCTGCCGTTGCCAAACCAGATCAATCCAAGACACCAGAGCAATCTAAGGCAGTGACTACACCAGACCTGCCTCTGGTGGTTACGACACAAGACCCGTCTAAAGTGGTGGCGACACCGGAACCGTCTAAGGCAGACCAAAAGGTGACAGCCACCAAAACAGACCAAAAGGTGACGGCAACCGGCAAGGCCAGGGAGACCGCGGCGGGAGGCAGCATCACCGAAAGTTGATCCTGCCAAGGTTGTAAGTTCCAAAGTGGAGACAAAGAAGACTGAACCACCCAAAATAACTTTGGCTAAGGGGCCAACCCCTAAAGTAACCCGGTCATCCACCAGAAAGACCCTTCCAGCCAAACCTCCTCCCATGCCCAACGGTATGAATTCTCAGAAGGCAAAATCTGAGGTGGAGTATAAACCATACAGACCCCGGCCCAAGTACACTTTTGAGGATTTTGAACTTGATGATGACCCACCTCCAGTAGTCCAAAGAAGACCCATGCCTCAACAAAGGCCTGGACAGCAACCCGGCCCAAGCCAGCAGTCCACCTCCAACATTCAAGTTAGGCCTACGTCTCAGTCCACAAACCCCACAGCTCAATCTAGAACGACACCTCCATCAAAACCCATGTTCTTTTCACAGACTAAACTACAGGGCACACCTATTAGGCAAGTCTCAAGCCAGTCAAAGCCTGTGACCTCAACTCCAGTTATGTTAAAGCCGATGACTTCAACTCCAGTTCAGCCAAGGCCTGCAATTTCATCTACAGTTCAGTCAAAACCTCTTACCACAACAGCTTCCCAGTCAAAGCCTGTTGCTATCACCACTTCCCAATCCAAGCCCACAACTTCAGCTACTGGTCAGCTGCAGCCCGCCACTTCAAACGCATCCCAACCCAAGCCGATGACTCCTACCGGTCAGTCAAGGCCTGTCACATATAAGGCTCCCCAACTAAAACCTTTCCATTCAACTGTTGCTCAGTCCAAACCGTCCATTGCAGCTGCCCCACAGTCGAAGACTACAATTGCTGCAGCAACTCAGCCCATTTCTGCTGTTCCGTCTAAACCGACCCTGAAGGTATCGGACACCGTCGGTTCGGTACCGGGCAAGGCCATTCCCTCTGGACCCCCTGCGCCCCAAACACCACAACCCACGGCGGACCAGGCGCCCAAACCTCAGCCTGGCTCTCCTAAAGAAGAGCTGGTGAAACCTGCCGTGGAGACCCCATTGTTGATACCTGCCGTTCCACAGCCTAACAGTTCCATTGAGACACTGAGCGTCCAACCCACTGCTATACCACACAATGTCAAACAACAGGTAACTGCTTAGATTAAAGTTCCTAAACATTTATCAATCCACATAAAAGACAATGATGATGATATTGACCTAACTTAACCTATTGAATGTCTTTTGAGTGTTTTTGATTTATCTTTACTCCTCTACTGCTCCTTCCCCCAGGACTCTACTGATGAGGTGTCTCCTCCCCCTCCATCATCTTTACCTCCGCCGGAGAAGCAGCAGACGTCTTCAAACATGATGGAGCCGAAGGAAGAGAAGCCTGAAGGTTTGTGTTAAACACCTTCACCCAGCCACCATACCATGGCTTTTATCTGTTTGTCATAAATGAGCTGAAGTGTAGATGCCTCTTCTTAAATGGATTTATTTGGTTAGTAATGTTCCAATCTTGAATAACCACACATCCCATTTCTACCCCTTCCCCTTACCCCTTCAAAACAAAGGGGGAGGGGTAAGGGGTAGAAATGGGATTTGGCCTAAACATACTCCAAATAAGATAAACCTCTTTTCCATCGTTTCAGTCAAATCTCCACCGCCCTCGCCCATGAAAGCCTCCCCTCCTGATGAGCAGGCGGAGGCTTCCAAGCCTGCAGAGAAGACCTCGGCCCAGCCTTCTGAACAGTGAGCCCAGAACCGTCTCCATCTGCTAAACCATCAGCACTCTGTCACATCTATATGTGGCAGCTTAGCTACCATCCACGCTGTCTTATCTATATGTTGCAGTTAAACTACCATCCACTCTGTCTTAACCATGTGTTGCATCTAAACTACCAGCCCCTTTGTCTTATCCATATGTTGCCTCTAAATTGCAAGCCGCTCTGTTATATCCATAAGTTGCATCTTATGACCAGCCCTTCTGTATTATACCCATAGGTTACATCCAACCACCAGCCCCTCTGTTACATCCATAGGTTGCATCTAGATGCCCTGTGTTAACGGCTGTTTCCCCCCACAGCAGGGTGGCGAAGGCAGAGAGCAACACCACTCCTCTCTCAGAGGCGGCCCTGCAGAAGGAGGTGAAGAAGCTGAAGGATACAGACAAAGATGGCAGCCAAACCATCATCGTGAGTCCCATGCTGCGTTATAGTCCAACCCTGTGTGTTTTTTAATTAACTAGGAGCTATGGATGAGCTATCCCAAAATATACCCCTGCCAGCCAACAACGGACCATCCATAGCACCCACCCCATTGTTCACACAACCAGTTCCCAATATGAGGCGCAGCAACACAGGACCGCAAGACGACTGGAAACAAAGCATGCATTCTAGATAGTTGATACAAAGCTCTGTTGTGTGGCCTCTGCATCCTGCCTTGGTGAACATGCTGGGCGGCGTTTGTTTTGTATGTATGGTGTCTCCGTTATGCCTTGGTGAACATGCTTGGGTGCGTTGCTTTTTTATGTATGGTGTCTCCATTAAGCCTCGGTAAAGCTGTGAACATGGGGTGCGTTTGTTTTGCGCTGCAGGACGCGGGGCAGAAGCACTTCGGGGCGGTGGCCTGCAGTGTGTGTGGGATGCTGTATTCTGCTTCCAATCCCGAGGATGAAACCCAGCACATCCTCTTCCACAACCAGTTCATCAGCGCCGTCAAATACGTGGTGAGAGAGGGGGGTTGAATCTTTCGGCATCACACGACTCGGTTTAGATTATTGGGATCAGGATTGGATTCAAAACGATTCCCGATTCAAAATCAATTAGCGATTCAGTACATGGGTTTAATTTACAGATATTCTCCGGTCTGCTGAGCACTTGTATATATAATGTATGAGATGTTGTTTTTTATAATTTAAAAGGTTATATCAACAGAGTACAATAATATAAACCAGAATAAAGAACTAAGACAAAAGGGGAAATAAAATGATAATGTAATTGACTTTTGGAAATTGTGAATTGATAGTTTTAAAAAATAAGAACCACGATTATGTATGTGTGTATTATGTATAATTTTTTTCTTTTATTCTAACCCTCGGTTAGGCAAGGACTTCCACACAGTCCACTCTGAACTCTTGATCTCTAAGAGCAGTATGTTTTGATATGCTATTCCTAACAACGTGTTGTGTGGGTTTGATAATGAAGGGTTGGAAGAAGGAGAGGATCCTGGGCGAGTATCCGGACGGGAAGATCATCCTGGTCCTCCCAGATGATCCCAAGTACGCCCTGAAGAAGGTAAGTCTGGCTCACCCCTTTCCCCTCACTAAACGCTAGCTTGGCTAACCCTGGCTGCCTAGCTAGCCTAGCTAACCCTGCTAATCACCAGCCGGGTTTTAAGTCGTCAATATTTATCGAACCACAATGACCTGAAGATGCATATATATCATACGTTCTCAAGGGGGTCTAGTATAGTCTAGTGCCTAGGGTGTTTTTCTCCAAGCCAGAAGGCACCAGGTTGAGCCCCTACTATGTCCACAGATTAAACTATTGACATCTCGGAGCAAGATGACCCACTGACCCACCACCTCTGCCTTAGTGACATGCGTCTGGACGACTGCCTAGCGCGTTGGATAAAAGCTTCAGATGAATTATTGATATATATGGCATTGACTTCATACTGTGTGTCTGCTTCAGGTGGAGGAGATCAGGGAGATGGTCGACAACGACCTGGGCTTCCAGCAGGTGGAGACAAAGTGTCCGTCCCAGACCAAGACCTTCCTGTTCATCTCCAACGACAAGAAGGTGGCCGGCTGCCTCATCGCAGAGCACATCCAGGAGGTACCACTTGTTATGACTTTTCTCAGCCTTATTCAAGGCAACCACATAATCATAAACAGATATCAACAATATGATTGAAGATGGCTAATAATCTACAAACGAGACGTATAGCAAATCAAATATAAAAATACTCGCTGTAGTTATGTGTGACTTGTGTTGAGAGAAAACCTCTCATATCCGTCTTGACAGTGCCCACCCGCTGAGCTCTGAGTTCAGGCTGTTGCCTTCTGGCAAACGTTTGTGTTTACCAAGGATCAGCAGGAATAGATACGGGTATTCTTTTGTCCCTGCAGCCATCCGGGCATTTAATGCGGCCAGCAGCAGATAATTTATTTTACTTGTGTTGCGATGACTTTTTTTTCTTTCTTTTTTTTTCTTTTAAATCTATTTTAATGTTTTAATGTTTTAATGTTTTAATTTGTATTTTACATTTTTTATATCCTGGCACTTTATCTTTCGAGCACTTTGTCTCCACAGTGTTTTGTGTTCATTGTTGTTTTGTCTTGTCTTGTGGGTTAAACCACTTCTCCTGGCTGCGAACAAATTTGCCCTCGTGGGACATTTAATAAAATCTTGAATCTTGTTCGAAAAGTAGAAGTTCATTGGGAGATAGTGTGCCGCCATTTTGGTTCCACCAGGAAGTGTCCATCTCTTTACCACTCGAGTGCTGTGTGTGTGTGTGTGTGTGTGTGTGTGTGTGTGTGTGTGTGTGTGTGTGTGTGTGTGTGTGTGTGTGTGTGTGTGTGTGTGGTGTGTGTGTGTGTGTGTGTGTGTGTGTGTGTGTGTGTGTGTCAGGGCTACCGGGTGATCGAGGACCCGCCCCCAGAGGGCTCGGAAAAGGAGCAGGTGATGTTCGAGCGCCAGAGGGCGTGGTGCTGCTCGTCGACGTCGGAGCCGGCCATCTGCGGCATCAGTCGTATCTGGGTGTTCAGTATGATGAGAAGGCAGGGCATCGCCTCACGCATGATCGAGTGTCTCAGGTTAGTGTCTATATATTACAGATGTTGATGCAGTAGAGGTCAGTCTCTGTCTTATTACACTGACAGGTCAGACCTAGGTCAGGAAATGTGACTCTGGGACCTTGTGATGTTGGCTTGTTTAAGCAGACTCACCTGGAAGAGTTTGACGGGACTCTTGGGCTTGATGAGCCTGCACACCTGTCGCACATTGAGTATCAGTGTGCAACAGGTTAAACCAGCCATCTCCACACACACTCGGGTCAGCGGAGCACCTTTGCCATGTTCCTTAACACAACTTTAATAACAACTCGGTTTTAACACTACCAGTACTTGTTTGATGGTAATATATAATGTACTTTATCTGATACCTAGGTTAATGTATGTATCAAGCTTGATGTATTTTATGTATTTTGTGATTCACTTCAAGACTATGGGGGAACCTTTTGATATCACACCTCTGTCACCCCCCTCTTTGTTGTGCATCAGGAACAACTTCATCTACGGCTCGTGTCTGGGCAAGGACGAGCTGGCCTTCTCAGACCCCACGCCGGACGGCAAGCTGTTCGCCACGCGGTACTTCGGCACATCACGCTTCTTGGTATACAACTTTGTTAGTGGCACGAGTTCCTCAGAGCCCAAGACTGCCGCCGTGTGACCAGATCCAAGATAACGGTAACCATAGCGATCTGGGACGACGGGATGTCCGATCACGGGACTCGACAAGGACTTAGCCCCCCATCTCACCGTTCACCCCCTGACGACTTAGCTCGTTAACCACAGAGCCAATCACAAATGACTGGACACTGCTCCTATTGGGTTTCAATCTCAGGTTGAAAAGCAACAAGCTGTTGTTAAACAAAATTCACAATTTAGTTTTAGCCCTTCGCCCCCACACTATATTTTCTTTAGAATTTACGTTGACATTATTTTTATTATAAATTATAAGTTTTACACGCATGACTCGACAGCAATAGAACACAAAGAACATCTCTCTTGTTTGGTATCCACTTTAACGTTCACTTTTAATTTGAAATCCCCCATTGTCAAACTAGGGAATACGGCAGCATTGACTGCTAGAGACTGTAGGGGTTATTCAAAACAATAAAGTCGCACACATTTGAGAACCTTCTGGGCCTTCAAGGTAATCCTCCCTACAGTGAAGACTAGGGATGCACTGAATTTTCGGCCACCGAAAATGGCCCAAAAGCACATTTTCGGTTTTCGGCCGAAATACTTTTATCATTGAAACAACATGGCCGAAACCAAAATTTGTGATGACGCAATCAAAAAGCGCGGCCAGCACACGCTTGTCTGGATGAGCGCCAATATGTCTGCGGTGTGCACGTTATTCAATGATTCTGAGAAAGACCCACGTATAGAGATTTGCAAACATTCCAATGTCGTGTTTTTAATGGAGCTAGTACACAGTCATAGCCATAAATGCAATGGTGCTAGGGTTGTCCCGGTGTGGACATTTTCACACCGAGTAATACACTGGTGTCAACACCGATATTACCGAGTATAAACGGTATAAACTTTGAAACTAGGTCAACCACCATCTTCTCCGTCAACTCTCCTCTCACACTCGGTGACAGCGTCTGGCAGCGCGCAAATTCTCGGTGACAACGTCTTATAACGTTCTATATATAATAGTATAATATTATTTTATATATAATATCACACGCCAAAAGCTCTGCGCCTCCGGATGGCCGTAGCGCGAGGAGCTCTCGTAGGGATAGTGCTTCGTGGGGTTTGTTTTCCGGCGTTGCTATGGTTACCGGTCTTGCGCGTTCCACACAAGACCAGATTTTATTTTTTTTTATTACTGGAAAAAAATAATACAAAATAACTGTTGGCCTCAATATCGGTAATACCACATACCGCGGCAACCCTAAATGGTACTAATAATTGGCATAATAATACCTTTCTGCTTTTCGGCCTTGGTTTCCTCATTTTCGGTTTTCCGTTTCGGCCAAGAATTTTTATTTCGGTGCATCCCTAGTGAAGGCCCAGCGTCACCTTATTGGCAAGGGATGTTGGGGTACATAGTTCACGATTGGTCGGTTGGATATTGGGGGCGTGGTTACAGCAGTGGGTTTTGGTTTTGGCAGCGGATTTAAATCCAACTGCCCCTTCAGACGTGTATTGGCTGAAAGATAGATTACCGCATATATCAATCTGGCATACTGTCCACGTTGTTACTTGTTGGAGGCATAAGACCAGATGGAAGATCTCACTTTAGCACACGCTGTTGCTGTTGTGAAATGTAAACACTGCACTATGCACACAATCAGCCACCGCGTTAGCACTTTAGCACGATGTGTAGCCCCAAGGCTACACATCCCTCTCGCTGTTTTGAAGGAAGGCGTGTCTCTGCTGAATGGAACCAAAGCTATCTGCTAAGCTAGCAACCCCTCCACCGGGAAACTTGCCGTTACCACTCCCCATAATATCAAAAGGTTGTTTGAAAGTCCAGCCATAGGGAAACATCTTCTGAAGTTTTTCAAAATACACGGTGAACGTGGACATGATCATACATTTCGAGATTTACCACCACTTTTCAGTTAGGACATGGGAGATATAATCCAGCAGAAGCCTGTCTCAGAACAGACATCGGGGCATTATATGTACGTGTTCGATGTTTCTTTACTTTTCATGTGGCCTGACACATTTCCTGAGCTGAGCCAGATTACCGTGCAGTAACTCAGCAAAACTTGGTTGCCTAGTAACCAAACGGTTGTTTTTTATATTTGAAATAAGTATGTTACTTTGTTTTGTGCCTGGACTGAGACCTGAGTCAAACTCGACACCTGTTCATGTTTTCCACACTTGTATTTTTTCCACATGCTCTTACTTTGTAGCTGAAAATGTTGAGTTCTATTAGTTGGCGTTTTAGCGCTGTGTAACATCCATATGGTATAAATGTATATG
The DNA here is from genome assembly GCA_900291075.1 of Melanogrammus aeglefinus. Classification (NCBI taxonomy): domain Eukaryota; kingdom Metazoa; phylum Chordata; class Actinopteri; order Gadiformes; family Gadidae; genus Melanogrammus; species Melanogrammus aeglefinus. The sequence goes on along the minus strand of OLKM01001424.1, from coordinate 36,336 downwards.
ACTTTTATCAAGTGAAATTCTAAATGCTATATCCTACGTTTTTATGATCATGGAGAAGACGCTCAGGTGTGAGCAGTGTATATTGTTGTCCATACGGCGTACAGGAAACAGGAAGTCAACATCGATGATCATCTTTAGTGACACCTACCAGTGTCATCGCTCTGCTTCGCCCCTTCCTGTATGAAATGTCGCTTTTAGAACGATGTCTTGTGTATGAAAACATTTGATTTATACGAAGCTGTTGATGTAAATATTTATTTAAGTAATAAACAATTTTTAAAAATGTTATATCCGTTCCTTTATTTAAAAAAGGGGCAAGGCGTTTACCCAACACTCCAGATGGTTTGTTACACAGACCCATCCGGGAAGGACTCCTTGAGAACTGTTTTGTAAAGGACAGGCACTTCCAGAAAAACACTTGGCATGTTATTGGATGAATAATCTGTATCTATTCTACCTTATCACATGGTTCCTTATAGGATGCTGATTGAGCTGTGTTGAATACAGATCATTGAGAAGCAGGTTGGGGTTGGGGCCTCTTGCGGATGCCTACAGGTTAGTTATTGGGGTTCGAACCCAGAACGTTTTCTCTAGGGTACCAATAGACTATCCTGCCCCTGGCTGCCAATCCTCTGCTGCTCTTATTTGATGTGGCATCACAGACCTAAAAAGTCCCACACCATGATTCTGTTCACTGGATCTCTAGTTCTGTTGTTCATGTGGATGTCTCCACCTAGTGGCCAATGTGAGAATCATTAGTACTCAGCATGTCGGTGAGTCACAATTCGGATTGGGTAATAGTCCATGCGTATTCCCTTTAGGATTCTGTTATTCGTAGAAGACCACTATTGTTACTTGTATTTACCTGTGATGGACAGCAGTGGTCTTGTCTAGCTCAGCTGGTGGAGCAAGGCATAAACACTGCCAAGGTTAAGCTAGATACTCAAAGTACTTTGCATTACCATGTTATGGGATAGTAGTTGTATATTGTTATGGGACGGTAGGATATTGTGTTTGCGTGTTGTGTGGTGTGTTGTGTTTACATGTCGGGTGATGGCAGTGTGCTTTCTGTTTTCGCACAGATAAGAGGTCCCCTTGTCCAGCATTCCTGTCTTCTCCTGTCACAACACTCACCAGCCTGGTGGCATAACAAGAGCAGGGCACACATGGAACAACATGGAGACTTCCTCACGCCCAGCAGTGTGAAAGCACCTCTGCTTTCAGACCAATCACCCAAAGAAAGCAAATGATTGGGTATTTTAAGCCCAGCGTTCATTTAGCCTTGTTTGCATAAAGGACGTTTCGGGCTCTCTCTCGGGATTAGAATGTTTTTAGGGAAATGGGACTTCATGAGTCTTCCTTTGGGAGATTCTGATTGGACAGCCGTGAATTTTATGTAACATTGTCCCAGTTTTGTATTGCTGTAGAACATGCACTAAAAATAAATGATCAACAATAAACGCTAACCCTTACCACATTACTTAAATTCTGTGTGCATGTAAATTAGTTGTGTATTTATTAGGATATAATCGAATTGATCCAAGATACCACCAGTGTGGAAGATTAACACAGGCAGTTATAAATAAACTTTTATTTTTCAAAAAACAATCAAGACAAAATAGTCACAGCTGCCAGACAATCAATAAAACATGAACTATATAAAAGTATATGTTATACGTTATATGTTTATAGATATTTAAACAACCGAATTACAAGTGTCAAGAGGCTATCACTACGATCTATGATCCATTATTCCTCTAGAAATCAGTTTCTCTGTGAGCATTGTTGAGACATCTAGGCCACAGTTGTCAAGTTCTACAGCTGGCTATCTTATGGTGTGATTAAGATCTCGATCTGCCTAAGGTGTTTAGAACAGGATTACAGTAATGCTTGGGATAGTTGCTTTGTGAACAGGCCACATTGAAGATCCAGCTGCTTTGTTGTGTTTATAGGAAAAGAAACACATGATTATAGTAATGCTGTACACTAACAAGTATATTCAAAATATTTACAGTTTTAAACAGGGAACCCTGAGGGTTCAAACTTAAAAAAAAAAGCGCTGTTGTTTTTTGTTTGTATACTGGTTAATATGTTGCTTAGAAAATGTTGGGGCGCAGGTACCATTTAGTTGGTTGGTTTGTTTGCTGGTTGAAAGTCCATTTTATGGCAACAGTAAAATGTAGGCACCAGAAAATGTACTAAACCATCTCGTCCCAATGTTCAGAGGCTAGAAACAGCAACCGTAGGTGGATGAGTCCTATTGAAAATAGCTCATCATAGGATGGGACAGTGTTGTCCACAAAATGTGTACAACGCATCCAGAGCGTCGAGCTCAACAGGTCTCGGAGCAACCCTTTGGTCTCTAACGGGTTGCACCACCACAACCGGATCAGCAGGGGCACCTTGGGTCAGCGGGTGTACCTTGTTATCATGCAATCTTAAACCAGGCAGTGGGCCGTGGTCTGCCACCAAGCCTTTTGCATCCTCTTGGTCCTCTTTTATATCAACAATGCTTTCAGCGTTCATGCTCATGGCCCCCGGGTCTTCAGGACCAGGTTCTGAGTCGCTGGTGCAGGGCAGCGAGAAGTAGGTGCACTTTGTCAGTGCCAACCTATCAACTGGTTCAGGCATTCTGCTGATCGGGGAAACAGGGACTTTCTGTTTGCCGTCCTCTGGTAGATCTCCATCAGGCAGCGGCGTTTCCGCCGCCTTATTGATCTCGACCTGGTCCGAGTAGGACTTGTGGTGTAACGTTCTGTCCTGGTCGATCGGCAGGCTGTTGTCAGGCACCACCTGCGTATTGAAAGCCATGCAGCGCGTCACTCCGCCCAATGTTTCGAGGGTGTTGGTAGAATTAAAATAAGGCATGTCGGACCGTTGCTTTGACCGGGCCGAGGGGAGGGACGAGAAGATGCTAAAGCTTTCTATCTTCCGTTTTGGCGAAGACGTGGATCTTTTGCTTGGAGTGTCCACAGCAGTGGGATCCTTCCTGCCGTACAGCCTCTCGATTGTCCTCCTCACAAAGCCCTTTGCGATAGACGCGGCCTCCGACAGCTCAAATGGATCTTGAGATTGGCTGGCTGGACTGGCCTCAGAGCGGATTGATCCATGGATATCTGCTTCCTCATGCTGAACATCTGGAAGACTCTTTGCCATGAACATATCCTTTATGGACCGCACATTGGCACCCTCGGGCTGCCGGTTTATAACGGCGCTAGATTCGTAGCTGAAGGACAATGAGGAGTGAGGTGCCGACCTGAAGCCAGATAAAGGCTGGGTCGCCTTCGTATCCGGTGTGGATGATTCGAACTTTTAAGGGGGCTTCGTCTGCCGGAATTCGGATGCTGGCACCCCCTGCTGTTTTGCTCTTCCACTGTGTCTCAGCCACCTGTTGCTTCAAAAGACCTATTCTTTCTGCCACAGATTGAGATATGATCTCAGCTGGTTGAGCTTTCTTTTGTGGAGGAGCTCTTTGACAGGAAGTATCTTCTGCATACAGTTTTCCATGGACACGCTGCGCCTGATTTACAGATTTACATACAGGCTTAGTCATTGCCCCTGTGCAGCTCAACGGTTCCTGGGGCTCAAGTTTCTGGACTTGTGCTTGGACTTTTTCTAGCTTACCCAGCTCTTCTGCATCATGAGTAGACACACTTTCTTCACTCCTTTCGCTCAAACTCTCAATTTTGGTCAGTTTTCGCCGGATTTGTTTATCTATGTGGGGAAAGACATGGACAGGCATGGTGTGGGTCCGGCCCAGCTGTTGAACGTCAACATGTTGGTCGTCTTCTGAGCTCGTCTGATCCTCAACATCCTGGCGAGATGTTTCGTGTGTGCCGCTGATGTTGACGCCCAGGCGTTTAAACCTGTTGGTGCGTTGCAGCTTCTGCTCCTCTTCCTCCGAGCTGGAGAGACTCTTGTAGTCTGACATTGGGTTTTTTCTCACTTTCTTCAGCTGCCTCAGTACAACGTCTTGTTGCTCCTGCGGTGAAGGTAGCTTCTGCTGTGTTTTGGGATTACATATGTTTCCATGGCGTCCTTCTGTACTTAGTATGTGCTTCTGTTCCTCATCTGAGCTGGACTCCACCTCAGGGCTGAACATCTCCTCAGGGCTGAACATGCTGTCTTCGCTGTTCCTATCAATTTCCTTCAATTCTCTGTCTAGATGTTCGCTCTCTGAGCTGCACCTGCTCTCCTCATTTCTCTCCTCTGTGGCTTCCTCCAAATCCATATATGGTACGTATAATTTGATTGATTGGTTTTCATTGAGGCTGCCCTGCTCCAATTCTTCTTCTTGTTTGCCATTATTCCTTGAATCCTCCTCCTGGTTGTCTTCAATGGAAACATTGGGGGCCGATGTTGGATGCTGCTCCTCTTGTAACAACACTGTGTCTTTGAAATCAGATGTTGAATCTTCTCCATTGTGTGTAATCTGAGTATGAACCACCTTTTGATCATCAGATAAATTTGGCTCTTTAAGATGAGCAGGCTTTTCATTGGATGCTTGAGGTTTCCCAGGGTCTGTGAATCGTTTAACGATTGCTTTCACGTCAACAAGGGCTTCTCGATCAGCATTTTCCTTGGTGGTTTGGACATAATCACTGCCATTCACAGTATTTCCTTCTGAGTTAGTTGTTATATTGTCGTTAGATGGTTTTTCTGGTGTGTTGGCCTCAACGCTGACACTGTCATCTCTCGCTGTTTGTGTACAAGCAGGAAAAGCAGCAAGTGCTTCTTTCAGTGTTTCCGGTACGTCAAGTTCTTCCATCAGTTCATCGATAGCACCCTCCTCATCGCCACTGTAGTCCACACATCTTCTGCCAGACCTCAACTCTTCCTCAGACAGATTTGGCAATCTGCGACTCTTGCTGAGCTCCTGGAAGCCCTTCCAGCTTTGGAGGAGTTGTGTTGAAGCAGACATTTGTAGTTCTGACAGGCTATTTTTCAACTGGTCAGAGTCTTCAATGCTGGCTATTTCCCTGAGAGAATCGATGAGCTTCAAAGCCTCAGCATGACTTGGGTTGAGCTCATCCATCTCACACTTGGGTTCCTGAGTCAGGACTTCCTTTAATGTCATGACGGCTAGGAATGCTAGCAGAGCTTTGGACGACGAGCCAAATGTTTTTGTCACATGACCTGAGAAGTCAGGCAGGCTATTGGACTTCTCTAGACAATATGGCTTCTTCTTTTGTGTTCTTTTGTCGAATGGATTTAATGGAGGAGACAATCTTCTCCAGCACAGGTTCAAGATTTGGTTGGTTTGTCAGTTCTAGTGTTTCTCTCTTGCTTTCATTCAGACCAGTGTTTAAAATGGAGGCAGAGATCCCTGTTTCAATTTTGTCCAATAAATCAGTTTCCAAATTTCTCGGTTCTTCTGGTGCCAGGTTGGTCGGCTCTGATCTCCTATCTGGGAAGGGATTTTTATCAACCACATTCTTTTTTGTAATTTGTTTTACAGGCGATGACAACACATCCAGTGACTGAGAATAGGGAGAAGTATTCTTCTGGGAGTTTGTTTTATGTAGTGATGAAGGGCTTTCAGTGGAGGGGCTTCTGTGGAGAGTTTTAGCTTTTGACAAATCTAAAGAAGGTTTAGGGTTAGAGGCTGATTTTAAAGATGGGTTTCTGTCTAGCTGGATTCTTTTAAGTGATGGACTGTTGGCTACGGGCATCTCTTTCACTGGAGGCTCATTTGAGATAATAGAAGCCTCACTCTGTGCTTTCCTGGTGGAGGGTTTATTCTCCAGAGGGAGATCACCGTCCTTCGCCATAGTTGAATCATGCTCTTTAGCAGCAGGCATAGCAACGTAGGATGCATCACTGGATGCAAGGCTGGAAAGGGAAACTCTCTTGTTAGAAGATGGACTAACCGGTGACACAGACGTACAGTATGATGATCGGCTAGCCATTGAGGTTTGATCTAAGATGCAGTCTGTGTGCACTGGCCTTTCCAACAGAATTGCAGTTGGTTCTTTTTTCTTCATTAACTCGTTTGATTCTAGTGTGTCACTGTCTGCCGTTTGGAAGGGAATAGAGCTAGTGGTTGTTTGCTTGCTTAAGGCGGATTTCTCGACCGAAGCCTTCCTCTGAGACATTTTCCTTTCAAAGGAGAGATTACTGACCAGCCGTGCTCTCTTAACGGACGAGTTTCTAGATAATGGCTCTTCACTGCCAGCAGAGTGACTTGAGTTTGATGTCGTTTTGGGGTGATCGGTACGTAAAGGATCTTGGTCAGCTGTATGACTAACGGTTAGTTGTCTGTCTGCCACGGTTTGGCTGCTTGTGGATGACAGCGTGTGAAGCATTGCATTACTGGGTACAGATATGTTTTTAGGTGTCTGTTGGGAATGCTGGGAAGGAGAGTTCTCTAGCCAGTGCTTAACATACTCATTGTTAACTGAGCTGGAGGAATTGAACACAGGAAGTGGCAATGTTCTGTTAACCTCACTGGATGCCTTATGTGTCTGTCTCTCCTCGCGGAATGGATCGCTGAGTTGACAGTTGCTGTTGAGTTGCTCGTGTTTTGGATGATAGCTTCAACATGTTACTTTCAAATGGGATGGTCTCCTGCATCTTATCATCCCCTGACGATAGTGTGTATTGATCTTTGATGGTACATTTCATGGTTACATCTGGAGGATCTGAACTCTCTGTGGCTGGTCTCACCTTTTCATTCTCTGTTGCGGTCTTCTTCCTCCTCATCGTGGTCTTCACTGGTCGACCACCATAGATTTTCTTAAGAAACCCGGTGCTGGAAAATGTTTTTACTTTTGTGCGTTTCTTAGAGGCCTCTGTGAGGCTTTGCTTTCTCCTGTTGCCAGGCGACTTAATCCACCGGACATGTTTCTTGACTGCTTTGGTATTGGATTTTTTTTTATTAGCTTTATCAGCCACATTTTGATGCTGTTTGCCTTTCCCTGACTCTCTTAATAACTTATAATAATCTTTGCTTGCAGTGAACTCTTTTTTTGGGTTGTTTAGCACCAGGCTTTTACAGGGATTGCTAATTGCAGCTCTCATGCTAGGGATGGACTCTGAGGCGGTGGAAGGTCTACCAAACAGGGGTTCGACATTAGCATTCATGCTCCACGTCGTGTCAGAGGTTGAGGGTCTACCATAGTTGTTACCGTACACGGAGACACCTTGAGCACAGTAGTTCGTGTTGGCATAGTAGTTCTCCTGGCAGGTCTGCTGCTCATACACGTGTAACATAGTCTCTGTGACCTCCTCTCCATTGTTTTCAATCTGCAGGACCTCGGACATCCCCACTGAATTGAATTCAGCCTGACCGTACCCGTAGTTGACATCCATAGAGGCAAGCCTTCGGGGTTTGGGCACTGGCCTTGTGCTGCTCTGCTGGACCATGCAATACTGCTCGGTCTCTGCTCTGTAGGAGTAGGACCGGACGGTGCCTTCCTGAACTGGCTCGGCCATGTTTGCACTCACGCTCTCCGATGAGGTCTTGGCCTTCCTGACGCCCGGTGTGGGAGCCCTCCAGGTTGACTTCACATGACTGGTCTTCCCCGTCACACTCATCCTCCATGTTCCCCGCCTCTCCGGAGACACCGCTCTCGTGCGGCGGCGGTTGGTCGTTGTCATCGTTGCCCCCCCTGGGTTTGCGGCTGCTAGTGGTTTCTAAGGGAAGCGCCGGTTCTGATGGTTCCGGTCGGTCGTGTTCAGGGGAACCGCTCTCCTGTTCCGGCTCTGGATCTGGAAAACAGTCTGGAAGGGGCTCATTGGCCACGCTGGACCGGGTCAGAGTGGTGGTCCAATGAATGGTTTCCTCTTCCTTGAGGGTCAGGCGCACCTTCATCTCCACCGTCATGCTGCCGTCCTCGTTCACCCGGAAGGACTTTTCGATGTCGTCTTCCGTCGGCAGGCAGCTGCCTTGCTCATGGGTTCCATGGTCGGAGCAGGGCTCTGCGTCCATTTCCACGACAGACTCTAGCAAGTGGCTGTTCCCCAGCTCTATGGAGTCTGTTGGGTTACTGTCGAACACACTCTCTGAGAGGGAGTTGTGGAGCTGATTGAGGAAGTATCTCTGGGAGGACTCTGAGTAGTTCCTTGAACTCCTTTTGCCTTTTGTTTCAGTGGAGAATATTCAGTAATGTTTTGGTGGAACGAGGTTGAATAATCAGACGTGTACAATCCCATTGGTTTGTGTTCCACAGATAATCCAAGGAGCAGGGGAAAAGGAAAAAAGGTGACACAGTTAGAAAGAGGACTGGATAACAGCAAGTGAAAGTATGGACAGTGTATATTAGATACAAAAATGTATAATTGTAGACTGCAAGAGGCTATGTCGGTAATTTCTGGTATCAGGGTTCAGGCTATTGCCTCAGCCTTTTCTGCTTCTCCTCCTTTGAGCAGGAACCAGGTATTATACCCAGCACTGTTGACTGAACCTCTAGTCTACTGCGTTGAGGGTCATCTGACGTACTGGGGCTAATGTTGCATATTGCATGTATGATTGACAAAGTGTAACAATTGAATAAACATATCACAGGATATATCCACAATAATAGTAGTTTGCATCAGAAAAACTAACTTTAAGGCAATGCAATGGAGGGATCAGTATGCGGTCAGAATAGATAATAACGGCGAGAGAACAATTTGCATATCAGCCCTCCCAAAGGGCATAGCGTAGGCTACTACAAGAATTTTTGACAAACTATAGCTTTCAAAAAGTGGATGAAACATGTCCCCAGTGTAAATGATAGCTATGCTATTTTTATGAACATTGATAATAAACATAGCAAATCTGTATAAATATATATATTTTTCTGTAACATTTTTAATCACTTGACAAGACTCACTTGGCCTTATTTTCCTGGACCCGGGTCGGGTGCCAGGCGGACGTTTTGGAGCAGGGGACCTGTGCACGTCGTAGTTTCCTGGCTTGAAGGGCTCCTTGCCTGCAGCCACGACCGTCCCAGAGCACAGGATAAGGGCTTGGAGGCCGTCCACCTGCCACAAACACAATGCACACAACCTTTAAACAACAATACACACTTAAACAGCCAACTAGACAATGATAGTCAGTTAGGAAATTTGTATAAATTACATGTCAGCCCTTAATAAAGAGTACCTTTATTACTCAATCAAAGGAAACCATATATAATGTAACCCTTATTAATAATAAGCATGTATGCAAGTGCCTTCCTTAACTGAGCAGCTCTTTGCATCAAACGATGGTACCAGTGTTGAGTCAAAGGGTCTGAATGGACAGTGTTATGGATCTCTGATGGGGAGATCCAGTGGGAGGGGTCGGCCCCTCTACTCTGTCCCCAGGAGAGGCACCCTGGTGTGGGGGCTGTTGAGTGATCCCTTCCCGGAGCTTCACTTCTCTCTGGTTCTCTCTTTTAAGTCCATCTCTCTCCTGCTGCAAACCGTATCCCAGAATCCCTTGCCTGGTATTAGGACGAGTTAAAGCAGCTTATCTCTCTCCCTCTCTCTCTCTCCCAGTTGTGGATATTTACAGGCCAGGGGCTAAATCAGGCCGCTTTAGGTCGAGATGATATTAAACCCAACCCATAGAAACTTCCATTCATGATTACTGAGACTTTTTCTAAAATCTTTGAGTAGATGTTTGGCAATAATTCTTAACATTTTAAACAACATTTTAATGTGTGCCGCAAATCTCGATTTGCCCGGTCTTTCATCATTAATGAGTGTTTGGCAACAGTTGGAAGACTTAACTGGGGTTGATTTCAATTATGTTTCTGGTTATAAACTGTAAACAACCCAAAACAATGTTAACAATAATCCCAAAATGCTTTTCAGGCAGTTGTCATTGAAGTTTTCTCAATATTCCTAGCACTCTATATAAAGTATCGAACAACTAAACCTAACTGTCCGTTAATCGAGGCTCATCACAATGGATTAGTCTGAACCGATCCAGATGTGAGGGCGTCCGGCCAGTGAGCACTCACCCGGCGCCCGTCTGTGGCGTGCAGTTTGACCACGGGGAACTGCATCAGCTCCGAGAGGGCCTGCAGCACTACCTCAAAGCTCTGGGTGCTCCTCTTCTTCAGCATCACCGTCTGACTCCCGGCGGGATCCCCGTTACGGAACACCGTTAGCCTCCGCGGCGTGTGCACCAGTACAACAGGCCCCGCCCCCCGCTGCTGTTTCCCCGCGCCGGGGTACATCCTGCCCACCTGTACCGCCCGGCGCCGCCCAGTACCGGGCCGGGCATTGTACCACGGAGGCAGCTTCTTCCTAGCCAGGGCCAGGTTGATGGGCTTCACCTTGCGGCTGTCTGAGCAGATGTAGGACCCCCCGTCCTCCAGCTGGTCCAGCGTGTGAACGGCATGGAGCCCCCGAGGGGTTGTGATGTTCCTCACACCGAAGGGCAGCGGCACCTTGGTGGACAGGCCGTCCAACAGCGCCTCAAAGCTCTTGAAGGTGCGCCGGTTGATCACCATGCGCAGCCCCCCGAACTGGGGGTCTCCACTCTTGTAGAAGCAGATCCTCTTGGAGGGTAGGGGGTCCAGATTGTGGCTCGGCTGGCGGGAGGGTGTCAGGGTGTGGCTGCTCCCCCCAGATCTGGACTGGTCTGGGAGGAGGGCCCTGCGAGGCCCCTGGGCCCCCGACGTCATCGCTGGTCTGCCGGAGGAACAGCAATGGAGAGTTAGATAAGTTATTCAACCACTTCTCACCAAACTACAGGTTAGTTGGAGAAAAGACACAAGGAAAAATTAAGTTTCCATGTTTAAGCAAACAAAAATGGTTGAAGGAGACATCAGAAAATCCTGGTGTCTTCAATTGAGTCGTGGATGGTAGTTGGTAAACAAACGTCAAGGACTTGCGGTCAACATATGTTGTTTACTGTGGAAGCCTTGGTCTAACAGGTCAAATAAGCAGGGAGCTCACCAGCTGGTCAGGCGATGCCTTCAAGCTACCTGATTGGCTTGGTTCCAGCCACGCAACAGAGAGAGCGGCTCCCATCGGCCGAGAGAAAAGCCTTTCTTCTTTCAACGATAACTAATTCTTAGTTTCTTTAATATAATTTCAAAGAAATAAAAAGTCCACTACGTAACTTTCAGTCATATAAAATTATCACTCAGATGTAAAAATAGGTAATTTTTTAGCTCTAATTACATTAAACAATTAAATATAAGGGTACCTTGAAAACATTAAAGGTATTACAAAGTTAGTTTTGAAGAACCTTGGATTTCAATTTCATATAACATTCAGGGATTTATAATTTATAAACTCTTTATTCCATCTAATTCATTATCTAACACCAAACGGTTTATAATATTAAAAGGGAAACGAGAACAACATTTAAAATCTAATTTTCACATTCAGATGACTAACTCAATACTTTTTTAACCACCGTTTAAAAAGTATTTCTGTATGTCATTTGCCCTCCCACTTACGCCCCTCCAGCTCAGATGACTTAACCAGAATTAACTGGACAGTCGGGGAAAAAAACAACCGACGACAATGACACGGAATACACAAAAGACCTCACAATATACAAATATAATGGAGAACTCACCTATGTGAATGTTTGCTTTGCTCCCAGTACTTTCTGGAGGAATCCATGAGGATTTTTCTGTGCTGTGCATGTCAGAGGCGGTGGATCCGAGCGCACGGCAACAGGTTATTCCTGGAGCTAGCGGCTACTTTGCTTAATCTTCTAGTCAGATCTAATCTGCATTAATACTCTGTGGATGCGTGCTGGTCATCTTAGGAAAGGTGTGCCATTCAAAGTGTGCTCTCGTTTTGGCCCGTTCAAATGAACGCTTCACACCTCAGATTTAAGTGGAATAAATGTAGACCGGTTTTATGTAAATAGCCTGCATTTATGTATAGCGCTTTTATCCAAAGCGCTTTACAATAGTTGCCTGACATTCACCCATTCATGCACACATTCTCACACACCGACGGCGGAGTCAACCATGCAGGGCGACAGCCAGCTCGTCGGGAGCAGTTAGGGTGAGGCGCCTTGCTCAGGGACACCTCGACAATCGAACTCGCAACCGTGCTTTTACCAGCCAACACGCTCTACCTCCTGAGCTACTGCCGCCCCTTTATGTCACCAGATCAACAATATTGGCAGGGTAATGTAGTGATAAGGGTCTTCAACTGCCAGTAAGAAGGTTGTTGGTTCAGTTCCCACTGTCACATAGTCAGTTGGAGAGAGCAGAAGGGACTCCTCGTCAAAGGTTCTGGGTTTGATACCCAATTTTCAGTCTTCCTGTAAATATCCATGAGCGGGATGACCCCTGACCCCTACCTGCCCTAACAGCATCTTCAAATACGACAATTACAATGTGTCAACATTTGTTTTGCTTTTTGTTTAGTGTGGTGTGGTTTGATTAGGTTTAATTTAGCTTGATTTGGCTGGTTTAGCTGCATCAGCCAATGGGTTGCGTGTAGAACGTGAGGGCTCCTCGGTGCCATGTAATCCCATTGAGAAGGTCTTTGGATTAGGGTGGATTAGTGGCCTGTTATCCACTGGACCCTGAGCAGCACTGCGACCGCTGGAAGAAGATGTCATCCCTCACTCTCTCCAAGCGCAGCCCATCTCTCCTGGTCTACCGCTTGATATCACCATGGCAACCACTCCCTACCCTTGGGCAAAGGGTTGACATGACCAAAATGTGTCCAGGATTTGATTATCAGTGTAACAGAACATGTTTTCCACTGGTATTATGCATCATTACAACATTTGCAAATCCATGAACAAAGCTTTCTGTACTCAACATTGAGATCAATGGTCTCACATCATACGCAACATTTCAACCACTAGGAGCAGAGTTGGAGCCATTGATTCTTTGATAGTAGTGTAACTAAACAGAGACGGAACCAAAAATAGGTTTATTCTTTGTAGCATGATCTGCCCCAACCCCATGCGTTGGTTTGTTTTCACTGCATGTTGTCTGTGAAATCCCCACCACTGGATAGATGGTATTCTGTGCACCTGTTCTTCTGGTATTCACGTTCCCCGGTAGTTTCTGCCCCTTGTTGTCGTCCCTTGAGTGTGAATCTTCCTCCTGTTTTCTTTGTCGCTTTCCCGCTTCTAGTAAACAGGCTTTGGGTTGTGAGATCTAATCCCTAACCTTGCCAGCACCTGACATGTGCACCACAGCCCATCCCAACATCTTCCTAAAACAACATCCTCTTAGATAAAGAAACGGTTAACAGGTTCATCTACTGAGCCTGTGTTGGAGAAAAGATAATTGGGTTTAGGGGGGATGCGGAGTGGATTAGTTTCCCTGTATTCCTCGTGTGTGCGCAGGTCCAGCCTCTACATAACCGTGTGGTAACGCTGGCTACGTCACGCTAACCTAAAACGGTGGCCGGTGCTATTTCTGTGGAGAGATTAACAAGGTGAACCCCTGCTGAAGCCGGCTCGGTTGAGACCCAGTTCAACAGTGTCGAATTCATTGACATAAAACCCTACTGTTGTTATAGGTCATCATTATTCATCGACTATTATTACTAAGGGGGCATGTCGGAGGGGGCAAACTAGTCAAGTCAAGTCAAGTTTATTTATATAGCACATTTTAAAACAACAGTAGTTGACCAAAGTGCTGTACACAAATAAAATATAAAAACAAAACAAAAACCAAGAAGGCTTAAAATTGCATATTAGCAACAAAAATGAATAAGATGAAATAAAATCTTAATCTGTATTAAACGCCAATGTAAAAAAGTGAGTCTTTAGTTGCGTTTCGGGGGAGAGTGACGAGCAGAGAGAGCAGAGGGTGGGTGAGGGTTAGGGGGGGAGGGAGAGAGTAGAGGTCCTGAGGGATTAGAGTGAGTATAGAGAATAGAGAGACTAAGGAAAGAGTGCGGGAGGAAGCAGGGGTGAGAGAGAGA
>OLKM01001424.1:5000-15000 GCA_900291075.1 Melanogrammus aeglefinus | reverse complement strand
TCTCTCTCTGCCTTTCTGTGCGTGGCTCTCTCTCTCCCTTTCTGGGCATGTCTCTCTCGCTCCCTTTCTGTGTCTCTCTCTCTGCCTTTCTGTGTCTCTCTCTCTGCCTTTCTGTGTCTCTCTCTCTCTCCCTTTCTGTGCGTGTCTCTGTCATTGCGGTTATCTCTCGTTTACTCTGGCTCAAATAATATTTTTCCAACACACACACACACAAACACACACACACACACACACACACACACACACACACACACACACAACACACACACACACACACACACACACACACACACACACACACACACACACACACACACACACACACACACACACACACATGGCTGGTTAAAAGGGGAAGCAGAAAGCGACACATGAGTGTTAACCTTTAGTGCTTAGTATTAATATTACTACATTACTGTCTGGGTTTTCTAGTGATAAGGAAGTGGTCATTTCTAAACCTGCTTATTCACAACGTCTCTCCTTCTGGTGGAAGGCGCCACTACCTGCAAATGATGAATAGATGATTAACATGCATGTTATTATTAACCTGTGTGTGTGTGTGTGCGTGTGTGTGTGGGGGTTATTGTGTGCGTGCCTGTGCGTGCGTGTGGAGGGCAGCTACCTGAGCTGGCTTAGTTCAGACCTGTTGTGATGTTACCGCCCAGACCGCCCTGACCTGTCTGGCTGTCTCTCTGCCTGTCTGTCTGCCCGTATTCCAGTGAACACTGGCCCCCTCAACGTTGACTCTTATCAGCCTTCGAGGTAAACCACTCAAACTAAATCTTGCGTGTGTTTCCTGATAATCCGTCAATCTATTTCCTTCCCCACCCTCCTTATCAATGAGGGGGGGGGGGGTTAAGGGCTGGAGGTAATGTGGTCAGGGTGGGGTCCCCGGGGTCCAACCCCCGCCCCTCCGGCCCGGGGTCCGACCCCCCGGGGTGACAGACCCTCGTTAGCTCACACAACAGGCCGGCCCTCGAACCAATCCCGCATCCTCCAGACGCCCCCTCTGGCCCCCCGGGCCCCCACTAGGGCCCCCGGGCCGGGCCTAGCGGGACCAGGAGGATTAGCCTTTAGCTTGTTAATACTCTGTAATGGTCGACAGGTGGTTCGTTTACGTCTACCTGGACAGCTGACCTGCGTCCCTCTCAGTGACGTCATCACCCATTCATTCATTCACCTTATTTTAGAAGTAATAAAACTCACAGACAAGACAAGATAGTTATATGTAAGAGGCAACAGATTAACGTACATAGGAAACAATGCAGTAGTTCATAAAAATAACCACATTTTATACAGCTGGCGTGTGCCCATTCATTAAGTTACCTTATATGATTTGTGTGTGTATTTAATTTAATTTGTCTGTGTTGTGTGTATGTAATATTGAATTTTATTTGTGTGTGTGTGTTTTATTTTATTTATGTGTGTGTTTTGCTTTATTTTATTTGTGTGTAGTTTTGGATGAGTATATGTGTAGGGTTAGGGTTAGTATATTCTTCACCTGTCTTTGTGTGTATAAAAGGGCTTTAATTCAGTTGTTAGTCCTATCGTCCTTAAGACACATCACAGTAGTGTCCTGTTTATAAATACGAGGATAGGGCCCTCGGCCCTGCGTGGGCGTTTTCGGGGTCGTCGGCTAGCTAGCGTGGGAACTCATCTCAGTCCTTACCTTGAAACGCCAGCCTCTGTCCGCGACCCGGGACACTATCTAGGCACAGTGGACCCGTCCTGGGGAAGGGGCTTCCTCCCAGGTGCTATTAACAGAGCGGGGGTCATGGGGATCGACCCCGCGGACAACACGCTCCTTCCTCCCGCACCACAAAATCATCTGCTTATAAATCCTGGAGGCTATAAATACGCGAGAGAGGCCTTCCTGTGGTCGCATCTGGTCACTTCCAGGTGGTCACCCAGTCACGGTGACATCTCGGAGGACTGGTCATATCGCCCCCCCCCCCCCCCTCCACACACACACACACACCACACACACACACACACACACACACACACACCACACACAACACACACACACACACACACACACACACACACACACACACACACACACACACACACACACACACACACACACACACACACACTGTCTCGGCTACCATAATTTCCACACCCGAGGTTTGTTAAATAAAGGTAATGTTTTCCTCTAGTTCAGCCTATAGGTAAGGGTTAGGTTTTAAGATGTGACCTTTTTAGATTTTTTCATGTGGCATAAAATAGTTTCTGTTCTTATCTGTGTGCCTTGTACCTCTTTCACCACTTTTTTTTTTTTTTAAATCCATGTTGGACGTGCTGGCTCTTGTTGTAAGTACTCGTATCCATAAAGTATTTTGTTGTTATAGTACCACAATGTCTTAATCTACATTTTATTGAAGAGAAACTTAGATACATTTAGGTAAATGTATTAATTATTGATGAGACGGATTCGTGATCTTATCTAAACGCAGACAGACGTGTTCAGTGAAGAAGAGCTATTGTGTGTACAGCACGCTAGTCTGTACCACTTCTGACTGATTTTACTCATTATGTTTGATATGTTTGGAGCCTAATACACACTTTTTTATGCATTCTCAATTTGTCTGAATATAGAAATGCATACAAACAAGAAAAAACAGAAGAGCTGTACCTAATTTCAAAATGTTTATTTCTGAAAAGTGCAAAAGTATAAAACACCCACAGTATATAGGCTACATACATTTTAAAATAGGGAGTCTGTACAAAATTAATAATAATAACAATAACATGATTTATATTCCTGAATAAAAGATGACGTGAACCCACAAAGGCCTAGGAACACCGCCGGTTTGATTTCAGAGAGATAGTCCTCCGGAGCCAGCAGAACGTCCTGCATCAGTAGAAAGTCCTTCCTGAAGGTTGGAGGGGGTCTCACGGAGAGACCCCCTTTAGTGACATCACAAGCAGTAGGATCCCCCCGATGCCCGACGGACGGGTCAGCCTGCAGTCCCCTTGGGTATCCATCTTCCCCCCGGGAGGAAGAGGGTCAGTTCTGGGATCAGTCCAACCCCCGGTGATCAACTGGCGTCCCTTTAATAAGACACTGTCCCTTTAAGAAGGCCCTGCTCTGTCCTTAAGGCAGCCCCGTGCCCCGGGACTGTCCGCCCCGGGTAGGGTCACGGCGAAATGGGTTATGTGTTGCTATAGTTACAGTAGTAAACGGTGCTGGCGTCCGACAGCACGGAGGAGATGAGGCCGTCGGACCCCTGCAGTGAGGCCTCGTGGGGGGCCCCGTACGGCAGGCAGGCGCCCATGTCGGGCCGCCCAGAGGCGGAGCTGAGGTACTGCTCGAACTCGCTGCGGTCCACCTCCCCCAGCAGCTCCCCGGGGAGCATCTGGTCCCCGGGGCCCTCCGCCTGGGCGTGGGGGTGCTGGGCGTCCGGGGGCGGGGAGAGCTGTCCCGGGGCCCCGTGGAGGCCCTGCCTCTTGGGGTGGGGGGCCTGCTGCTGCTGCTGCTGCTGGTGCTGCTGCTGTTGGTGGTGCTGGTGGGTGTAGTACATGGCCATGGGGTTGTAGGGCGGAGGTTCAGGGCCCGCAGTGAGGTGTCTGTGGAGGATGGCGTTGCCGTGGTGATGGTGTTGGTGGGGGGGCTCGTGGCCGGGGGGGGTATTCGGCGGCGGCGGGGGCGTGGTGGTGGTGGTGGTGGTGGGCGTAGGGGGGGTAGGGCGACATCATGTGACCGTCGTCCTGGCCGTGGGAGGGGAAGAACATGGCGTCCGTGTCCACGGCGTCCAGCGGGGATGTGTCGGGGGTGGGCATGCTGTAGCCCCCCTCGTAGCCCCCCCCGCCCAGACCGGGGCCCTCGCCCCGGTAGTGGCCCAGAGCAGGGGGGGGCGGCGGGAGCTGGAAGGGATGGTCGTGGTAGCCCAGCCCCCCCAGGTTGTCCATGCAGGCCTGGTGGGAGTCCGGGGGGCCATGCAGCAGGAAGCCGGAGTCCAGCCTCTTGATGCGCTTCACCTGCTTGCGGCGCCGGGGCCGGTACTTGTAGTTGGGGTGGTCCTGCATGTGCTGCACCCGCAGCCGCTCCGCCTCCTCCACGAAGGGACGCTTCTCCGCCACAGGAAGAGCCTTCCATGACTTCCCTGCAAATTCAAAGTAAAAGTTCCCCGCGGTTAGGATCCATCTCACACCCACGATAATAACACGTGATAATAATAACACACACACACGCATTAATCCTACACATACACACACGCAAATCATATTCAAATCATACACACACGATAATAGAACACAATTTGTATACAACAGTAAAACAGATACAGAGAATAATAACCCCCACACATACACATTCTACAACACACACACACACACACACACACACACACACACACACACACACACACACACACACACACACACACACACACACACACACACACACACACACACACACACACACACACACACACACACACTAAACACATGCGCAAGTGGTCTCCAGAATAGCTCACAGCTATTTTCGGGGCATTATAATTTTAAAATAACATGTCACACTTACATCTAATTATAATCATAATACCTTTAATTGTATAATACATTTTTTGCTAAAACGCTACATTTTTAATCACTTTAAGGTGATTCAACAACATTAAATAAATAACTGGGAGTTATTCAATATCAAAAGAATCCACTGCTCTTTCCGTAAATGATACAAAAGCAATCATTGCAAATGGAATCAAATTAATCTAATTTATAATACCCTTATTAACACAAATCTAAACAACTTTTTTTGGATCACACTTTCGTTTTTGTGGAAGTTCAAAATATATCTTAAATAGGCCTAACTAATATAAACAGCCTTTTATAATATAGCCTAACAATTTACTTATAGGGCTACTGTTAATATAAATAGAACGATAAATTGCCTTAGGGCCACTAATTAAATCGGTCTGGGGTTCCAAATTAATAAAAACATTCAAAGTATAAAATGCGTATTAAATACATATAAAGTGCTTATAAGTGTAAATAAGCTCACCGAGCATCTTGCTGAGCTCCGCGTTGTGCAGGTCGGGGTTCTGCTGCGCGAGTCTCTTCCGCTCGTCCTTCGCCCACACCATGAAGGCGTTCATGGGCCGGCGGATCCGAGGCTCGGTCTTCCCGCGGTTCTGGGCCCCCGAGGCGGAGCCGGAGGAGGTACAGGGTTCGTTCTTCACTTTGGCGTCCCCGCCGGCAGGGCTGATGGGGTCTGCCCATTGACAGTGCCCCATTCCCGGCATCAGGACGGACATCGCACACCTAGCCTGGGTCTGGTCGTCACTGGCGTACCCCGCATCGGGACTACTCATCTCTGTCCAGGACCTCCGGACAAGGCTCCTTCTGAACCACGGAGCCACCAGTAGTTAGTGCTTCAGGAGCCTTGGAGAAGTGGAGATACAGGTTGTTTGACTGAGGTCTGTCTCGGGTTGTTAAGTTGAACTGCTGCTTTGGTGTTCCGCGGTGAGATGTAGAGGACACGGTTGGGTGCTGACTGCTGAGTTGGGTGCTGACTTGGTTCCTGAACTATAAACGTGCAGGCGACCAATCACAATGGGAAGGGCGTGTCTGCACCACAAAGGTGTAAAAAAACCGAGAGTCCCCCCGTCCCCCCCCTCGAGACCCACCCGGAGACGACAGACGCCAGATTCTTCTCAGATCATCAGATAACCGAGAGCGCTCAGATTTTTAAAAAAAAAAATACCATCTGAACGGAGGCGGGGTGAATCAGAAAAGTGTTTCAGTTTCTTGCAGGCCTATTCCTCCGAAGCAATTTTTCTAAAAGTTAGATCAAGGCTGGTGAGCTCTCATTTAAATCACGAACAATTAGGGCGTTTCACGCCCCGTGGCTTCGTTTTAAAGAACAACAATTTGAGTTGACATTATGGAATAATTCACTTCACATAATAGTTAGCCTAGTGAATTTGTGCTGGCATGATCAATAATTTCCCCGCAGCAGACTTCTGCATGCGTTACAAGAATACACATTCAAAGCGTGCATGTGTGTGTGTGTGTGTGTGTGTGTGTGTGTGTGTGTGTGTGTGTGTGTGTGTGTGTGTGTGTGTGTGTGTGTGTGTGTGTGTGTGTGTGTGTGTGTGTGTGTGTGTGTGTGTGTGCATGTGTGTGCGTGTGTGTGTGTGTGTGTGTGTGTGTGTGTGTGTGTGTGCTGTGCGTGCGTGTAGTGTGTGTGTGTGTGTGTGTCGTGTGTGTGTGTGTGTGTGTGTGTGTGGTGTGTGTTGTGTGTGACGTTGTGTGTGATGTGTGTGTGTGTTGTGTGTATTGGTAGTATCGGCTCTGCGCGTGCAGATAATTGCTCCTCGGAATGGAGTCATTTTAGTGTTAAAAGGTGCTAATGGAGATTTCAGATTCCAGTTTAGATATGGAAAGCAGGAGAATCGGCCCATCGAGAACTGATTGAATAAACCTATAGTCCGGGTTCTCCTCTAGAGGTGTGTTCGCATTAGGAGCCTCAAAGGGCTGTTTCATGTCACCATTATTATTGATGGACGTCTGATGTCGGGTTCAGACGTCAGATCAGAAGGATTTTTGTTTGATTGATTAATGGATAATTATTGATGGACGTCTCGTCTGATGTCGCGGCCGGCGACGTCCAGCAGCATTCTGATGGACGCGTCTGATGTCGCCAGTCGAGAGTGAGACATTATACGTTCATCAATAATAATTGGTTGATTATTGATTGATTGATCATTGGTAAATTGATATACAATTATTGATGGATGTCTGATGTCATTGATGTCATGCTGTTGGACGTCGCCGGCCGCGACATCAGACATCTATCAATAATCGAAACTTAATCGTCAAAGGAGTTTCGTGTAATTTGAAGTCTGTGTCCACGAAGCGACGGTCCCAGAGAAGGTGCTGTCAGGGAGGACAGTCCCAGACAGATCAACAGACTGATCAAGAGAAGCGCTCAATTAGACGCACAACGACCCTCTCGAGATGGTGTTAGTCTAGCGGTGAGACAAAGCAATGTTTCTGGCCTTAACTGTTTCTATCAGTGGGTCAAAGGATTACGGTTCAAAGATTGTGGATCATGGATGATTTGGTCGAAGGTTTGTTATAAAATCAGAGCCGCTAGACATATCTGATTAATTACTAGTCTGTTGATGTATGGAAGAGCTTCGTCTAGCCACTGTTGTCTGATGAGCAGCGATGCCGTTTGTTGTTTGATATAGGCTTACATTTGCCATGATACAAAATAAACATTAACGTATACATGTCATTTTACGGTATATGAAGTAAAATGACATTCCCAAAAATAAACAACGTTTTTGTTTCAATGACATAATAATTAGTTTGAATTTTGAAATCAATTCTAACCCATTTGACCAACCAACTTTTTTATCATGAAATTAATCAAATGTATACATACAATATATATAGTTTTAAACTAACTAACCTGTTCTACAAAGACATACTCCCTTCAGACCCCAAACAGATCAGAGAAGAGTGACAGAAATACGATTCAACTTTATTTAAAAAGTTTGCCATTACAGACCAAGAGGGATTTACAGACTCTGGTCAAACAAGATTACATAACACTGCCCCCGCCCCCCCCTCCCTCCTCCCCCCCCCCCCCCCCCCCTCCCTCCCCCCCCCTCTCCTCTCTCTCTCTCTCTCTCTCTCTCTCTCCTCTCTCTCTCTCTCTCTCTCTCTCTCTCTCTCTCTCTCTCTCTCTCTCTCTCTCTCTCTCTCTCTCACTCTCTCTCTCTCTCTCTCTCTCCATCTCTTCTCTCTCTCTCTCCTCTCTTCTCTCTCTCTCTCTCTCTCTCTCTCTCTCTCTCTCTCTCTCTCTCTCTCTCTCTCTCTCTCTCTCTTTGATACAATATTATAGAATAGTAAAAAAGGTTTTAGAAACATGAGTGAGCGGTTACAACTGGCCTACGTCTTGAGGTTGTGACATCACAACCTACAATGCTGAACGGTGTGTTCCCCTAAAGAAACAGAAACAGTTTGTATCATAAGAAAATAATACGGCGAGCTCCAGTGGTGGCAGGGAGTGTGGGGTGGTTTGGAGGCTGAGGTGGTGGTGGGGGTAGTGGGGTTGATGGTTGTAGTGGTGCTGGAGGTGGTGGTGTATGGGGTTGGTTTGTTGCGGTAGGGGTGGAGGTAGAGGCGGAGGTGGTGGTGGTGTTGGTGGGGGTGGAGGTGAGGCAGAGGTGGTGGTGGTGGGGGTAGTGTGGTTGATGGGGGTGGTGGTGCTGGGGGCGGAGGTGGTGTTGGTGGTCGTGTTGGTGGGGGTGGAGGTGGAGGGGGAGGTGGATGCAGAGGTGGTGGAGGTGGTGGTGGTGGTGGGGGTAGTGATGGTGGTGGTGGATGGGGTAGCTGGCGGTGGGGGTGGTGGTGGTGTTAGCGGTGTCGCAGTCTACTGGGACAGGATCTGATCCATAATCCTGTCACCAGCTATTTTACTACTGATGACCTGCTGGGGACTTCCCCTCTCCCCCAGGACTACACACACTGGGGGAGAGAGGGGGGAGAGGGTGAGAGAGGGTATGTGGGAGAGGATGGGGGTGGGTTGGGGCTGTATCTGTATATATAAGGGTAGTGTGAGTGTCTGTATTTGTGTGCAACAGGCGTCGTTTGTGTGTGCAAGAATGTGTGTGTGCGTGTGTGTGTTTTTGTGTGTGTGCGTGTGTGTGTGTTTATGTTCTTGTAATTTGTGTCTGTGCGTGTGTGTGTGTGTGTGTTTAGGTTCTTGTGTGTGTGTGTGTGTGTGTGTATGTGTGTGTGTGTGTGTAGTGTGTGTGTATGTGTGTGTGTGTGTGTGTGTGTGCGTGTGTGTGTGTGTGTTTGATAGGAGAAGTCATAAAGTCTGGAGTGAGAGGCGTGTTTCCGCTCCAAGGTGAGGTTCACAGCATTCTGGGAGGAGGGAGGGAGGGGGTGTTTCCGCTCCAAGGTGAGGGTTCACAGCATTCTGGGAGGAGGGAGGGAGGGGGGGGGAGGGGGGAGGGACCACGCCCCCTACCCCCCCAGCCTGTCCACCCAGAGCCAGGGGAGTCTGGCCGGGCGGGGGCCGGTGCGGGGCCAGCCCTGGACGCCAGCGCCTGCTCCTGATGGGGGGGGGGGGGGGTTGAAGCCTGCTTACACAATGGCATTATCTCAGTTCCCTCCTCGACTCCCTCACCAGCGAGCACTTCCTGTGCAAGTACGACCACTTCCTGTCCTTCGCTGTCCGCCTTATGGCCGAGGGACCGGTCGCCAAGCCCTAGCAACGCTCTGGGGCCGGTCCTAGCAACACTCTCAGCTGGGTTCCTTAGGAGTCACACAATGGGGGCTAGCTGCTGCTTTGTGTAGCCGCGCGCGGGCGTAGCACTGGACGCTAGGCGGAAGGTGTTTATGTGTTAGCACTCAGCGCTACTCCCCGGGGCCTAGCTAGCTGCCATAACACACTCATGGCATGACACAGTCATCACTAGTCACTCAAACACATTACTGCTGGCTTTCAAAATGCTTCCTCTCAAGTATAAATATATACAACATGGCATATGATGTAGTATATATTATAAAACAATTTTGTTATTTAGCAGCCGCTTTATCCAAAGAAAAGCAGCCGCTTTTATCCAGAGACAAAAAAAACAACAATATCTCATTGGGAGTAGGTAGGGGTTAGACAGTCCAGAGACAGGTCAGTAAGAAGCAGGTAGGGGTTAGACAGTTCAGAGACAGGTCATTAAGAGCAGGTAGGGGTTAGACAGTACAGAGACGGGTCATTAAGAGCAGGTAGGGGTTAGACAGTACAGAGACTGGTCATTAAGACAGGTCACCTCGACCCCGTACCTGCTGCTAGGTGCTGGAAGATGAGGGTCTTCTCGGGTTACTGTCACAGGCATGTGGGGAATTGTCGTCGTGATTTCCTACGACACCTTTTGCAAGGAGTGGGGAGGAGGGGAGAGGAGCAGAAAAAAGTATAGGAAAAATAAAAAAAAGGAGGGAACTTTTCTCTGCGTGACAGAGCCGTTAATAGATGAGACAT
>OLKM01001423.1:133950-137010 GCA_900291075.1 Melanogrammus aeglefinus | reverse complement strand
CATCTGGCATCAATCATATGGAGAGCGGTATTTTTAGAAGGCTGGGCCATATCAAAATCTCTTCCATCATGAGTGGAATAAACCACTGTGATCCGTCATCTCTTTATGAACGGTGCTTACCTTCACCACTCACCAATCAATACCAACCCGTTACGCTGATAGGAGTGTTGATTTTATTTTAAGAAAAGATGGATATTCGCTTAGGATTGCGACAAGCACAAATGAATAGCGCACATGTTGGCGTCTTGCCTCCTCGCATGCTCGCCGGCATTGTGTCTGAATCCAAAACACTCTCCGCCAACATCACATCTATCAAATTCGCCCGGCGGTGCCTGATTTGGTCGACGGCCATTAATCTTGGAACCAAATCTTTCCCAACGGGAAGCCGTCCCAGATGGATGAGTGGAGCTAAGTGGAACGAAATTCATCTGGCGAGAGTCAGGTTAGTAAACTCCCACCCGCGGCCACCTAGAGAGGGGGCGAGGCGTCGCCACACGTTTCCACGATCGCGGCCGCGCGTTTTGGCGGGGGGCCTGGCCGTGAAAGTGACGGCGCGTGTCTCACGCCAGAAGCGTGAGCTTGCGTTGCCCACACCTGAAGTCGGTTACAGTCTGCAACCTAACTTCTGATTACAAATACATTACATACAGAGACTGGGACCTTTATAACCAGCTAAACGACGGACTGAATTAGATATGATGACTATAACTGGCGTTGGCACCGACATGCTGCAATCATTTACTGCGGTTTGCTCGTTGAAAAAAAAATGAAAATATTTCTTGTGCTGCGACTACATTCATAGACACGAACAGCCTTCGGATGGTTCTTTTCTCCACGTCGTTGCCTGAAGAACAGCCGACGGGATTGCATGGCGATGCTGTGAATGTGCGGACGTGCTCGCAGCTCCGGGAATCGTATTTAACAGCGGGGATGATATATGGGAGGGCTTCTACCTGCGCAGAGCGGTGGGTCTAATGCATCATGAATAACTAAAGACGCTCTGCCATTTTCAACACAAGGGCTCCGGTGGATGCCTTGTAATGGTTTAGCGGTGCTCAGCTCGCGAGGAGAACTCCCCCCCCCCCCCCCCGAGGACTGACAAGCATTACCCCGACTGAGACGAGCGCGCTGGTGGATAATAGCACACATACACACACACCGCGGGATCCACTCAAATATTTACACCCTTAAATGTACAGCTCCTTGAGCGTATACCCGCCCAGTCAATCTCCGTCTCTCTACCTTTCTCCCCCTTTTTCTTTCTCTTCATTCTAATTCTCTTTTTTTTTTTATTTCTCTCCGTTTTTATGTCACCGTTCCCCTCTCCCACTCACACTTTCCCTCTTCAGTCGTCTCCCTCTATCCCTCTCGCTCTCTCTTCCTCACTCTCCCGAAAATAATAATGCATAAAAATAATATGATGTAGCCTACTTTGACAAAATGTTTCCGCACTAATGGCTGCTGCGGTATTTTCCGAAGGGTTCATATATTGTCAACATGTTTGTTTATGTCTATGCATGTGTACCTATGTGTGAGTTTGTGCAACGAATGCGTGTGTGTCTGTGTGTGATGTGTGTGTGTGCTTTAGTATGTTTGTGTGTGTGACAGATGGATATGTGTATATGTGTTTTTGTTTGTGTGTGTGTGTTTGTGTATAATATATATGTCTGTATGTGTGTTTGTTAGTGTTTGCCTGTGTGTGTGAGCTGTATGTGTGTGTGTTTGCGTGTGTGTGTCGGTATGGATGGTTGTGTGTGTGTGTGTGTGTGTGTCTGTTGTGTTGTGAGTGTGTGTGTGTAAGATGTGTGTGTGTGTGTGTGTGTGTGTGTGTGTCTGTGTGTGTGTGTGTGTGTGTGAGATCTATGTGTGTGTGTGTGTGTGTGTGTATGTGTGCATGTATGAATGTGTATCTGTAAGGTCTTCCGTGCATCCATCTCTGACGATGAGTCAGTATACCTTTTGGGACGATCAGGGGAGCATGTAGTTTAAATAAAGAGTCAAGTAACCATGGTAATAAAACAGTGCTTTTAGCTTTGTCAATAGGGGAGGGGGAGGGAGGGAGCCAGTGAAGGGGGGATAGGGGGGCTTGCAGAGTCCCAGCTCCCCCGCTGCGTTGACTGCAGCTTTCAAAGAAACACTGCAGATGACAAGGGGAAAGTGCCGAGCCAATTAGGGTGCTGAGAGAGAAAGCAACAGCGAGGCTGTGTGTGTGTGTGTGTGTGTGTGTGTGTGTGTGTGTGTGTGTGTGTGTATGTGTGTGTGTGTGTGTGCATGTGTGTCTGCGTGCGTGCGTTCCTCCGTGTGAGCATGTGTGTGTGTGTGTGTGTGTGTGTGTGTGTGTGTGTGTGTGTGTGTGTTGTGTGTGTGTGGTTGTGTGGTGTGTGTTGTGTGCGCGGCGCACTGTGGGTGGGTATGTTTGTGCATGGAAAGAAAGAAAAAGATGATGGAAGAAAGTGGGCGAAAGAAAGAGTAAGAGAGAGAGAGAGCATGCAAGAGAGAGAGAGAGAGAGAGAGAGAGAGAGAGAGAGAGAAGAGAGAGAGAGAGAGAGAGAGAGAGGGAGAGAGAGAGAGCGGCAGAAAGAAAGCAAACATAATGGCCTTCTGCTGTCAGGATGACGCTGAGCGAACAGAAGAAGGGGAAGGGAGGGAAAGAGGTAAACAACCGTTGAAACAAACAATCAGCAAGGGAGCAGAGAAGAGGTGAGTGGGTGGGGGGAGAGGTAGGGAGAGGAGAGACGAGAGAGAGAGAGGAGGAGGAAGAGAGAGAAAGAAAAGAGAGAGAGTTTGGCGTGGAAGTGGGGGGGAGAGGAGAGGGAGGGGGACGCGCGTTGGGCGGAGAGAGGGCGCGGAGGACGAGTGATGGATGTAAGGAGGAGGGGAGTAAATTGGCCTCGCTCCCTCTGCTATGCTTTGCAGCTTGAGACAATGGCACCTACGGGGAGAAAGGAGAAGTATCGCTCCAACACAGACCCACAGGGGCATCGGAGTGAGTGATGTGTGTGTGTGTGTGTGTGGTCGAGTTTTGAGAGAATTTGCGCGACTTTGTGTTACCAGTGTGTG
>OLKM01001423.1:123950-131450 GCA_900291075.1 Melanogrammus aeglefinus | reverse complement strand
GAGGGGGTGTAGCACGCAGGGTAAGGGGCCGCTTGTCAGTGGGTATAACGAAGTGGTTGTTGAGGTTAAGACGCCAACGAGAATGGAGAATCACACTTGACTCACCCCGGCGGCGTCCCCCCCCCCCGCACCTGTGGTACCCGGGATTGGGTCAGGGACAGGAGAGAGAGACATAGAGAGAGGATAGAGGAGAGGAGAGAGAGACATAAGAGAAGAGATGAGAGAGAGAGAGGGAGAGAGAGGAGGAGAGAGAGATGTGAGAAGAGAGAAGAGAGAGAGGAGAGGAGACGAGGGAGAGAGAGAGAGACGAGAGAGAGAGAGAGAGAGAGAGAGAGAGAGAGAGAGAGAGCGAGAGAGAGAGAGAGAGAGGGAGAGAGAGAGAGAGAGAGAGAGAGGGAGAGAGAGAGAGAGAGAGAGAGAGAGAGAGAGAGAGAGAGAGAGAGAGAGAGAGAGAGAGAGAGAGAGAGAGAGAGAGAGAGAGAGAGAGAGAGAGAGAGAGAGAGAGAGAGAGAGAGAGAGAGAGAGAGAGAGAGAGGAGAGAGGGAGAGAGAGAGGGAGAGAGAGAGACATAGAGAAGCACTTGGGTGTCATGGTAGGTGTGTGTCGCAGGCCCTTGGATGTGTACCCAGCTTTGAGGGGACATATATTGTATATAGGGAGAATACAGCAGCATGAAGTCTATAACCCACATGCCAGCGGCTTATGCAGACTATTCCAGGAGGTGAATGAAGAAAAGGTTGGGGAAGGAGACGAGTTCATTTCATAAGGTAATAAAAGAGGGGGGAAGAGAAATGATCTCCTTAGATAAACGTCTATATTGCTAAGTGACGCCCCTGCCTGGCTTAGCTCCCCTTTTATAAAAGAGACAAATCCTCTTGTAATGTATCCATTGTGGAACATTGCATTACTCCTGTTCCCCGGTGCTGAAATATGAACGTAATGTCACCTAAGGCTGCCAAGCTAACCAGCGTTCGCCGAACACAGGAATGAGCTTCAGAGTGAGGTGGGGGGGGGGGGGGGAACGAGAGAGGGAGTGAGGGCTAAATGAGCTGGTAGAAATTGCATGAGAGAAGGAGATAGAGCGAGTAGCGAGCGAGAGAGAGAGAGCGAGTAGCGAGCGCGAGAGAGCAAATGAGAGAGGAAGCTATACACGAGGCTCCACAAGGAACAGTGCCATCTGCATGCGAATGACTCTCACCCAGGGAGATCTCTTTTGGAGAAATTAATGATCTCGGGAAGGCAGAGCAGAGGCGGCATGCTCTCCTGTCAGCCAGGTCTCTCTCTCCCTCTCTATCGCTCTCCCTCTCTCTCTCTCTATGCGTCTCTCTCTCTCTCTCTCTCTCTCTCTCTCTCTCTCTCTCTCTCTCTCTCTCTCTCTCTCTCTCCCCTCTTTCTGTACTCAGCCAGATATTAAACGTCCCTCAACCTCCTCCGGCAATCCTATGTATACCCGCTTGTTTAAATATCATTATTTCATGAGAACTGGGGGGGGGGGGGCTTTCGGTGAAAAGAGGTCCTATAATCAGAGAACAAGAAAGGGAGATTAGATTAAAAGGTGGAGTCGCATTGAGATGGAGGTCGTAGGGGGCCGAAAGGGGGGTGTGTGTGGAGGGGTGGTGGAGTGGAGGTAGGACCGGCGGAGAGTGAGCGCGGTCTCAATGGTCCAACCAACCAATCCCAGGGCCCGGTGCCTGAACTCAAAGCAGGCTGGCCTGCAGGAACGTTCTAATAAAGGACAATCAGCCCTGCATTCTTAAAAGGGCCATTTCCAAAACCCTCTGCGCCTCGTTATTTCCTTTGTAGACACGACAGGAGGCTGGAGGGAATGCAATGCCACCCGCGACATCCTCGCGGAAGGGACCTTGGACGCAGATGTGACAGGGAGAAGCCCTGTAATGTCCATAAGTGAGGAATCTAAGGAATGGCCTTCACAGTTCTTTTTGGAGTTGGGAACGGAGTTTAACAGGCGGACATCTCTCGAATGCATTCATAACAAAAGCGAAAATAGACACAATGCATTTAAGCTAGCAGCTTTGTACTGCGATGACTGAGGTTGTTACTGTTTAAGGCCTGCGCTGAAGGTCCTCTGCTACTACCAACATCACCACCACTAGCATCCCCAACCACTCGCACCAAAACCCAAATCACTGCGTCAGTCCCTTCGCCATACATCACACCCACCACCGCCATCTGCCACCACACCATCACCATTAGGCCTACAAAAAAAAGAAGTTTGGTTCCCGTTGGTTGTCAGTTGAGGTCATGGGGAGGTAGGAAATTTATTTTATTTTTTTATTTTATTTTTTCCAGCGGCAGCGAATGACAGGTAGGTTGTTTTTATTTAAAAACGAGAGAATGCGCTCAACCTTGTACAGAATGAAGAGGTGCTGTACAAAAACGGAATTATAGTTTGCATCAAAACATTTTTTTTTTTTTTTTTTTCCCCCAAGCTCATAAAATAATTTGGGTCGCACATAAATTGACACGGTCGGTCGGAAACCGGAACCAAACTAAAAAATGTTTTAGGCCTTACCAACATTTCAATACCATCATGACCATAAGCAACACTTCCACGGCATCACAAAAAACAAAATCCTACCAACACCACTTCCATCCACCACCACCAATACCACCACCATCACCAGCAGCAGCAGCACCACCACCACCACCATCAACTCCACCACCACCATCACCGACCCTACCCCCATCACCAATATCACCAACGCGACCAGGGATCCAAATCAAGGCCACTGTTCTCAACTCACCACGATCTTCCCCTGCTTGTTTATGGTTTTAATACAACAGTGCTCACCAAGAGAATATCCCTTAGTTGTTGGCTGGCTGGCCGGCCGGTCGGCTGGCTGGCTGGCTGGCAGACAGCAACATCCTGTCTGACAGTAGCTCTAACAGTTTAGCGCTTGCATGTGGCTGTTTACAAAGTCTAATAAGCATGTCCCTGAGGCAGGCCATGCAGCTGCAGAGGAGGAGATTGCATTTGAGCTCCATTGTGAGGCCGGTAGTTGCCCTCATCAGATCTGACAGGCGGTATGACAAGTCCTATCTGCCAGACGGCTGATAAGTGCAGCTGGAGGTGGGCTTAGGTCTGCCTCAATCCAATCACACGACGGTCCCAATGAACCGGGGGCCCGCTCGTTCCGCAGCCTGGGCCGGGCTACACCGGCTCAGACGCTAATACCGTGGGGCTCGGCGACGATGAGGAGGGGAGGAAAGCTTGCCATGCAGAATTATCACGGAGCATTGCATTAGATATACTGTATTCTGGCTTGGATTTGCGGGAAAAGCTGATTTGTGTGCGCATTATGTCAACAATGATTTCAGGGATACACAGGGCATGTTGTGTGTCGTTGTGTGCGCTTGTGTGTGGGTGTGTGTGTGCGTGCGTGTATGTTTGTGCGTGCTGCGTGGTTGTGCTTGTGCAACGATCAACCAGTGCAGTGTTTACATCTGTTGAAGAATGCATAATCATCACACGCTGGGAGGATTTCCTCGATGTTTTCTCTTGTGCTAATTCAATTATGTTCCATCTCTATTATATTAATTAATAGATACATTACTGGAGAAGTCAAGCCTTGATGAAAGTGTGCTGTATGTGGTGCCCAGCTGTGGGGTCAGTGGCTGGATAGGCACTGAATATTCAAAGACAGATTTACATAAGTATTTTATCCCCATACACTCTTATCAATTATAGCTTACCAGTGTTTCCGATAAACTATAGACAAATACCTTCAGAAACGACCTTCTAAAATGTGTCATCACTAACACTTACACTAACCCTCACCATCAATATGAATGACTGGTATTACTTTCTCCAGTAAAATAATTTGAATAGGCCTGTTACACGATTCATTATTGCAACAACTGTAGGGGTCTGAACTTAAACAAAAGTAACAGTTTTAAGCTTCGTCATATGAAACCACTATTTCCAAACTCTGACGCGAAATGGGCCGGATCGATGATGTTGGAGATCTGAGGTTGTGTGTGAGGTGAAATCTTTTTTTTTTACCTTATTCCATTCAAACTGGAAAGATCTCCCTACTTTGTGCCCTCTACGTTGACGCGCGTCTTCAAGTGCTGGCCTTTGCCTCTCTTTTTAGTTCTTTCTAATTAATTAAAAATATATATGTTTTCTCAAGCAACTCAAAAGTTGAATTGCCATTGTCGTTTAGTTGTATCATCACAAGGTGAGCTCTAAACAAATCACGGCTTTCTTTAGCACTTGCCGCGAACCAGGATATGGAGGAGCCATCCTGCCCCCGACCCCTCTGTCGACTAAACACACCAGGGCCCGTTCTCATAGAGACGTGTGCCTCCCACATCTCCAAAAACTCTGGTGGCCGGGGCACTGAGTTTTCCCGCTGTCGTAGACTCTTTTTGGGCATTTAGAGTATAAACAACCGAATGATTGTTGAAAAAAAATCAAGAGTGCTTTAACTTTTTTAGTTTTTCCTAATTTAGTCCATTGTTATTTTGAGTGGAATATGGCCGTTGACGTGGGTTGATGACGCTCGTGCCTAGCCTGACTGCACGTCACAGTAAGCCGTGGCACTGTGACAGCATTGTTAAAGCTGCAGGCAGGCGACAGAGGCGACAAGATAGCTAGATGGAAATGACTCAGCAGAATATTAAAAAAGCCCCGGCCCTAATAAACAATCCTAACCAGGCCCCTACGAGCAGACTTTGAAGGTCCTTTCTCTGTAGACGCCGTTTTAACACACTGCTAGCTAAACGTGATCCATCCAAAAAGGTCATGAGTCCCACACTGAACTGAGGTACTGCAGTCACAATGTGATACGGGATAACAATGCTCTTCATGTTAAGGTTTTGTGCACATTGTGTTTGTTTCTGGATCGTATCTGTTCTTTTAGTGTGTCGCGGCGGGGGAAGATAGTGTAGTGGTTTGACTTCAAGCAGATGGGAGCTTGGTTTGATCGGGCAAGATGTACGTAGGACCTGTAAGTACCTATCCTCCACCTGCTACTGAATGACCTGTATACAAATTCACTGTCAGTGAATTGGAATAAAAGTGTTTGCGTACATCTTTAATGTTCTGAGGCAGGGTCAAAGCTTATCTCCAACCTTGACTGGACGATAAAGTTATATTATATTCTATTCAATTCCGTTTGTGTTGTTACTCGGCATGTTGTCGGTCCCTGAAGGGCATGAGAATTTATTTCAAACCACGTCAGCATCTGCTTGTTAATTTAACGATCACTCAACTCCTTCCATCCAGTGAGAGCCAAACGTATGCCTGTGTTTTTGGAGAGCCACTCTGGGCTCTCATGACCTTTTATTGTGTCGTAACAGGAGCTGAGACGGCAGCAGCACAATTGTTTGTTAAACACAGCCCGTGCTATTTAATACGTTTCATATTATTTGTACTGTCCCTATTATGAGCACTTTAATAACCTCACTTTAATAGCGTTGGCTAATTTGTTCTCTTTAATATTAAACCATCATGGTTTTTCTGAGAAGAGGATATGAGTTCTTTATCCGGAGAAATTTCCAAGTGTCTCATGTTATGTTGATGATTTTATTAAAGCCTCGATGAAAACAACCCCGATCGTAATAGCAATTAAAACTAACACTGGTGACATTTGGTAGTACTTTAGCCTCTTTAATTGTATTAATAACTTTTTTTTAAGATAAATAATGGAGTTAAAGCCCGCCTTAATAGCAAATGAGGTCGTTTGGAAGCTATCTGCTAACTTTAAATGATCATTTTCATAAATTGCATTGGTTTCCCTTTGGGAGTGCTAATAAGCCACCACATGTGTGTATCTGCTCTGTGGGTAGAAACTGAAGTCAAGTCCAGTTAACAAGGCGTCTTCCCTCTTCTCTCTTTTATTAAATGGAAAAGAGCCCCCCGCCATAGACTGGGACGTTTTATTTGGAGCTCTCGCCACAAAATTGGTTGTTGACAAAGAGCGTATGCTCCCTTTCGCTCTGTTTCAGTACTTAAACTCCATTGGAAATCAGCCTGTACTGGCAACACTGTGCATTAACTTTCATCAGGCTGCATTAAAGGTCTTACGAGGAGTGTTTGCAAGAGGTTTCCAGTTTTCCAGAGTAAAAGGTCCATTCGACGAGTTCTATTGCCACTTGTTGTAAAGAGATGCATCGACTCTGGCGGTCACATTTGTTTCAAAGGGGAAAGTGAGCGGGAAGTATTGGAGGTTAAAGTTACAAAAACAGCTGTTTGAGGATGGGGTAATACACCTGAAATTACATGCAACTATTGTTGAGTTTTCCAGAGCAGGCAGTGCCATGTGAATAAATTTTACGTGATCAAAGACCGTGTCTAGTATAAACAAACTATGGAGAGAAACCAATTCTGACAGCTATGCCTTTTATGTCTGCATGCATTCCTCAAAAGCCACCTGGAATATTATAATAAACTAATTGCAGGGGAACTAAATCGGAACAAAATCAATCAAACCTTTACCTTGTAAATATTCAAGGTATTGTTCCTTGGGTTTAAAAAATAATTGATCAAAGTTTCAATAACCTGCAGAGAGAAACATGGTGTAAAATGGGTTAACATGAACCAGCTTCTTAGTACGCCATAGAAGTGAGGGATGGTGAGAGATACTGTACGGTAAAGTGGGTTAGGCCTCCAAGGCCGGAAGCATCCAAAACACATATTTTACTTCTCATTCATCTCCGTCCCAACTGGGCCATCGAGACCAGAACACTTCCTGACTCAAATCCACTTGAACACTCTCTGTCTCTGTCTCTATCTCTGTCTCACTCTTTTCTCTCTCTCTCTCTCTCTCTCTCTCTCTCTCTCTCTCTCTCTCTCTCTCTCTCTCTCTCTCTCTCTCTCTCTCTCTCTCTCTCTCTCTCTCTCTCTCTCTCTCTCTCTCTCTCTCTCTCTCTCTCTGTCAGACACACACACACACACACACACACACACACACACACACACACACACGACAGACACACACACACACACACACACACACACACACACACACACACACACACACACACACACACACACAAACACACTATCTCAGCATCTTCCTCTGTATACATCTACCTATTTGTAGCAGACCTGCAAAACGAGTATAATAATGCTAATGTTTACAAAAAAAGAAACCGTAACGGAAAAAATAAGTAGTCTGAATTCTCTCAACGCAGAATGATGCAGTCATACATAAAACAACAGAGCGTCCAAACCAAAAGATGCAGTGAGACATAAAAGACAGTTTTTCCCTTTGAACAAATGATTCGGTCAGTATGGACATTCACACAGCAGGGGCTGGTAGGGTTCTATGTGGTCCAGCAAGCCAATGATCCGGATTCTCTCTCTCTCTCTCCCTCTCTCCTCTCCCTCTCTCTCTCTCTCTCTCTCTCTCTCTCTCTCTCTCTCTCTCTCTCTCTCTCTCTCTCTCTCTCTCTCTCTCTCTCTCTCTCTCTCTCTCTCTCTCTCTCTCTCTCTCTCTCTCTCTCTCTCTCTCTCTCTCTCTCTCGCTCCCT
>OLKM01001423.1:113950-118950 GCA_900291075.1 Melanogrammus aeglefinus | reverse complement strand
TACCAAAGTTTTTTTTTTGGTGTATCTCCGTATTCACTTATTGAATTGAAAATCATTTCAGTTCAATGTGACCTTTGCAGTCATATTTTAAGGCAGAATTGTGGTGCCCTTTCCAAAAAAAAACAAAAAAAACACACTTCCTCCCTTATTCTGGAAAAAAACAAATGTCAGCAGTTTATGTCCAACTTTACTTTCCTATCTTGTTGGTTTGTTGCACAGGCGCCCAGAGGAAGGGAACGGTGTCTACGAGGTTCAATAAAAGAGGGTCAAGCCCAGATCAATACCCCAGGTATTAACTGATCACTCTTGTTTACAGTCAAGCAGGATTCCATCCAGACAATGGAGAAGTGTTTGCGATCAATGGAAATAAAGTTAGAGTGGCTTAAACAGTCCTTTGCCCGCTCGTGGATTCATTGGAGTGACTTGCCTTCCACGCGCTCAGAGCTCTGACCCAAATGCGGTTAAGTCCAGCGTCTACATTTGTCAACGTGTTTATTTCATCATCTTTAGTACGCTTGATATGACAAGGCGATGAATGAAATTGTGTCTCAGATACACGCCGGCACAAACACGCACGCACACACACACACACACACGCATACAAACACATACAGATACAAACACACACACGCAAAGACGCATACAAACACACACAGAAACCCAAGCATGGGCACAAAAATACACCTGCACACATGCAAACACACACATCCACACACACACACACACACACACACACACACACACACACACACACACACACACACACACACACACACACACACACACACACACACACACACACACACACACGTAAACACACAAACCCACACATATACACACACATACACAGACACACAAACCAAACCAACGGCACGAAAACACAGCTGAACACAGCTGCACACACTAACACAAACACACACACCACGCACGCACGCACTGAAGCGGCAACAACTTTGTCCTAAACTATCTGAATACTAAATTCCCCCCCTGTTCCCCCCCATGTGTAAACAGTGCAATATTCCCCCATTAGATCCTCAAGAGCTATCCCCGCTCCACTTGTCAAGGCGGGCTATGCCTCTCCAGTCAGGCCCTTACCTGTGTGAGCTAATCAGGCCGTCTCAGCTCCACGGTCCCCCCCCCCCCCCCCCCTTACCCAACCACATCCAGCAGCACCGTCACCACCCAGGGGGCCCGGCGCCGCCACCAGCACACTTAATTGGTTCATTTGTTTCGTCATGTTTTGCTGAACAGAGACAGAGCGCGGAGGAAACGCCGCCGCGGAGCCATTGTCTTCCCGCGCGTCTCCGGGGGTTACGGGGGAATGTGACACATGAATGCTCTCGCACAGAGATAAATAAAAACGGGGATGGGAGTCAGATAAATGTTCTGCTGAAAGCATAAGTGCTGCTATTCTCTCCACCTCCCCTCCCCGCCGCACCCCCCCCCCCCCCCACACACACACACACACTAATGGCCGGTTCAGACTACACGATTTCAGCCCGATTTTGCCCCGATTCTTTCGTCGCAGACAAATTTGCGAATCGTACACGATTTTGACTGGTCGGCGACGAGACGAGGTCTTGTAATGTGACATGCCTGCGATCTGCGATGTTTTCGTCTGCGACGTTCGAAAGCCCCACGACGAAAAGTTTGGCATGTCAGAATTTTTTGGGGAATCGCATGACGTAGCCATGATGAGGGAACCACGCCCCCAGTTGCGTGAGGGAACCCTACGAACAGCTGGAGCTCAGTCAGTACCAACTGACTTCACTGCACTACGCTGAGGACACTGTAACTACTACAAAAAATGAATGCGATCAATAGCAAGAAGAAGAATGCTAATGGAGAAAACGAGAGAAAATGGAACAACATAATGGAGACAACTTTGGTTGAAACGCGGCAGTATATTTACATCGCTCATGTCACTCATAACGCAACTACTGTCAGGAGTTGCTGCATTGAGCAGATATAAAAACTACTGGAACCTTTATGACAAAAATGTAAAAAACATTTATGTCAGTTCTAAATCTTTGATTTTGTAAATATCTTGTAAACGTGAATGATACAAAGTAAAGAGCATCGCACCCTCGAATCTCGTAGTGTGGCCAGTCTTCCTGGCTCTGTGATCGTATAGTGTGACATGTTAAATCCTGGAGGGATGTCTGAGAATCGTGTAGTCTGAACCGGCCATAAGGAAGAGGGAGGAGAGGGTGGGGGTGGGGGTGGGGGGTGGAGACACTCTTGGATTTACAGCGGGTGCGCGTCGAGGGCGGAGGTGTCTGGTCGGGACGGGAGGTGGACTGAAGGAGAGGCTTGTTAAGGGGGGGGGGGGGGGAGGACGTTTTGAGGGTTCTTTGAAACACGAGCGCGTAAGCTCACACCGCTGGTTGGGCCTCAGTGCTGTGCACAGTCTGGGCTGTACCCCGTAATTAAAAGTATCCCCTTTCTTCCAGCGACACGCAGCCGCAGAGCATCATTAGCGTTAACTACATAACAACATATCTCTTGGATGTCCACACACACGCACACACACACGCACACACACACGCACACACACGCACACACACACGCGCACACACACACATGCACGCGCACACACGCGCACACACACACACACACACACACACACACACACACACACACACACACACACACACACACACACACACACACACACACACACACACGCACGCGCACACACGCGCACACACACACGCACACACACACACACACACGACATGGGCACACATATCTGGTACTCTCGCCACAAGATAAAATAAGACATGCACTGCAGTGACCAACCAGACAGACAGCCAGTCAGCCAGACAGACAGCTGGCCAACGAACAAGCCAGTCAGCCAACCAGACAGCCAGACAGTCAGCCAGACAGACAACTGGCCAGCCAACAAGCCAGTCAGCCAACCGAACAGACAGACAGTCAGCCAGACAGACAGCTGGCCAGCCAACCAGACAGAGAGCCAGTCAGTCAGACAGACAGACAGACAGACAGACAGGACAGACAGACAGACAGACAGACAGACAGACAGACAGACAGACAGACAGACAGACAGACAGACAGACAGACAGACAGACAGACACAGACAGCTACCAAGCCAGTCAAATCCGCAGGCCAACTGTACAGCCAGTAATCTACAAAGACAATCAGTCAACCAGAAAGACAGCCAGCCAGTCTAACAACCAGACAACCAGTGAGCTACCGACCAAGCCATTCAGCCAGCCAGTCAGTGCAAATGAAGCGCAGCCTGGTGTGGAGCTTGGCTACCATAACGGCTGCAGTCCGCCCCACGCTCCCAGAGCTTATCACCTTCCATCTGATGGATGTCTTAGATTGGGCCAGGAGGAGGAGAGAGAGAGAGAGAGAGAGAGAGAGAGAGAGAGAGAGAGAGAGAGAGAGAGAGAGAGAGAGAGAGAGAGAGAGAGAGAGAGAGAGAGAGAGAGAGAGAGAGAGAGAGAGAGAGAGAGAGAGAGGGAGATAGAGAGAGAGATAGATAGATAGACTTCGAAGCACTGAAGAGAAGCAGAGTAGAAGAATTAAAGAAGGTAAAGAGAGCTGTAGCACGGCGCGGCTTAATTCTCCCACGCCGGCCACAAAGATTACCCGACATAGAAAACCGAGATACATAAATTATACATTTTATATAATAAAAAGCCCTGGACCTGGGGCAAATAAATAGCAATGAAGAAAATAAATAAATAACACAGAAATAACAGCTTCTGGGCAACCCCTAGTAATTTATTCGCTGTTTGCGGGAATAGCTGGGGCGAGGACACTCACAGAAAGAGCATTGATGAAAATAGGATATTGGGTTTTGTTTGATCGGGATAGTGCCAGGTCCCGGGAACTCACCAAGGTCAATTATAATCCACTAGTGCCTCAAAGATATTCTGGGTTGTCTTTTATGGCAAAAAAATATATGGGATATTAGTGTTTTAGGACTTCTGTCTGCGTGTTTGAAAAAAAGTGAACGGTGGGCAAATGTAAAGGTTTGAGAAAAAACTGAAACATTTGGTGCAATAGGAGCATGTTTGAGGGGTATTGCCCAACCTTGACAACACACAGGTAAGCAGTAGATTTCTCCTCTTCACAGAGAATTTCCCTCATCGAATTTTATATATTTTAGTCATACATGTTCACCAAATGGAAAAGCATTGAACTTAAAAAATGGATTTGGGGGTTTACTGGCCCTTTAAGTTAAGAACGTGTTTTGCATCATTGATAATGAATTGATTTCTTGTTACTGTAGTGTACACATAAAGATAAGGATTACTAAGCAAACCTAGTGTCACTGTACACTATCAAGAGTCGCCTTTCAGCTGAAAGGTTGTGGGTTGGATCCCAGTACCCGTAGGCCTCCTTGAGTAAGATATCCAATAATATAAGACTATTGACAAATTCAATCCAGGGAGGAATTTATGCCTCCAATTGGAAATTACCTCTCCATAAGTACATGGAACCAAATTCCCTGCAAGGTGATTCGGTGAAAACTCTGCCTAAATGGCTCAAGTAAAGTAAATCTTCTTACTCAATATTCACAACACCAGCAGAGTGCAGGGCTTAAACTGAAACTAATCTGATAACAGGCTCTACCTAACTTCTGCCTCCTGTCATTTTCTGCTCAATTAACAATGGTCTTGGCACACGCCGAACGCAAAAAAAAACACAACATTATGCACCACATGAGATGAAACGCGGGTGGCTCATTACAAGAAATCGCCCCCCAAAAAAAACAAAGAACATCGCATCTTGCTAAATTTACCATTACTCTTCATTTTCAGTTCCATCTGCACATCCCTCACATGCCCCAACCCAACCCCCCCCCACCGTCCCGCCCGAAGCTTACAGAATAGCAAGCAGCAATCGGTTGATGCGGATACGAGTGTTCTGCACCAGCTCACCCCAAACTCCGCCGGCTGTCCGCATAGGGCGAACACGCTAACACGCTCACGTTGACGGATTGGAAATCACAGCAGACCAGCAGG
>OLKM01001423.1:85899-112108 GCA_900291075.1 Melanogrammus aeglefinus | reverse complement strand
AATATTTTGGACTTGTTTTGTTCGGAGCTTGAACATAATGATTGACATGCAATATATTTTCCTCTCTACGGGCAATCACAGTTGAAACCTTGTGCAAAAAGCCTGGGCTCTTATGGATTTCTGTACATAGTGTCCTCTATTTCTGGGTTCAGAAGCACAAAAATAGGCATGTGCACAGCATAGCCACTTTGGCTATCTGTATCCGTATGTCTACAGGCAAAATATAGTTTGTATAGCATTCATATTTGTCTTGAAATCCAGCTTGTTTGGGTTAATTGGACATCCGTCAGAGGCTTAGGTTCAAAATGTTCCCTTCTAATGAAATTCAGTGTGTGTAGGCCATTTATGCACCCTGGAAGATTTGTGTCAATCACAGCTGGGTAATGCAAGCCATAATACACTGTGAGACATGCACGAATGAACACATGAATCAATCCCTCAGTCGGTCCATGGAACCTGCCCTTTAAGTATTCACACAGAATCCACAGGTATCAAAGCTGTCTGGTTGTCAGGAAAAACAAAACACCACACACGAAACACAGCCACTCTCTCTCTCCCCCCCCCCCCAGAACTTCACACCTTGTCCGTCTCCATTTGGATGGGAAGAGTCGGACCAAGGCTGCTGCCCTCAACAACAATTGCTGCTCAATCACAAACCAAACATTGACACTTTAACTAACTCATCTCTGCAGTCGTCTCACTGATAAATGTTTCTTATTTGTTTTGAAGCTATTATTCGCTGCCCTTTTCCGACTGGCTGTTTTTCTTAGCGCTCAGCACAGATTAGGGTATCTTGGCTGGGTTAGACGTGGCAGATGCCTTCACTGGGGGTTCTGCCTCAGTGCCATGAGACAGTCTTGTTTTAAAAGGCGTTTCAGTAGAGGCATGTAGGAGTACTGAACCGTGGCGACCTCGCTAGTGATTACGTAGACAGGGGAGGCTCGTCTCGTGACACTGACCGGAATGGTGTTTTTTTTTTTTTTTACGTATCGAATATGGACTTGCACTCACGCATGCACGCATGCAGGCATCCTCAAACACACACACACACCGTAGCCCACACACAAACACAAACTAGCATCCACACAGAGTAGCGCACAGACACACACAGACACAGTGTGTGTGTGTGCGCACACATCAACAAGCAAACACACAAAAAATAGGTGCACACTAACATGCGCAGCCACACACACACAAACACACGCACACACACACACACACACGCGCGCAAACACACAGAAGAGTGTGCATGCAAACACATACAAACCCACACACAGAGAGGTGCACACAATCACACATACACATACACACACACACAGTTCCGAGACCATTCCCTCAGGGAAAAGCTAAGAGACAAAACATGTAATGACACACATCCCTGTGGAATGTCACATTCGTCAAGATCTACAAACAGCTTCTTGACGGTTGAAGTCGAGCAGGAAAAAAGACCTACTACATGGACTTCCTTCCTCAGCTCCAGATGTAAATCCCCTTTACCGGCTGTCTGTATGGAAAGCGGCAGGGTTCAGGAGTGTGCATTACATTACATGAGATGCACTGAGTCAACTGTCAAATGAGTGTCAATAGAATGCCAAGAGATAATTTAACCTTTTCCGCCTTTCCTATTCCCTTCACTGTTTCAACATGTCTTCCGTTTTTGAAATACATCTTTCTTGTCTGTCAGTGGAAAGTGTTTCTGTAACAACCACTCGTTGGATTCCCGCCTATGCCGGGGAAAGAGAAAATCACAAGCAAGAGAAATGGACAGAAAAAGAAAGGAAATCACACACACACACACACACAGACACACACACACACACACACCCACACACGCACAAATGTCCATCCGCTTGTTAAGAGGAAGATGACTACAAACAAATAAAGATTTCTACAGCGATTTTCGCCCTACTTTCATCCTGTTTCTTTGCCTGTTAAATATAGTAGGAGAACACAAACATTACGGACAAGCAAAGGGTGGAAATGGAGCCCCCGGCCTTATCCATCCCCCTGTCTTTGACAGCCTATCTCTGGGTACTACTGGGTCTTATGGATGTGGACCCTTTTTTATTTGGCTGGAGGGGTGGGGGGGGGGGGGGGGGGGAGGGGGATGGGTCTCTGTGGGTCCACGACCCACAGAGACCGTTTGCTGTTGAAAGGCAAGCTGCTGTCTGATGGCAGATTCCTTCTCAGAGCAATCTACACCGGGAGGAAGATAAGGGTGTGCAGCCTCCTGCCACACAGAGCCCCCCAGACTCCACTAGATAGTGCATCTACCGACAACAACCAGGAATGGGGGACCTTTTTTTTGGAAAAAGAAGAAGAAAAAAAGTAAACATTGGCTTTGAATGGCGTGTTCGAGGGGGGACACAATTCGGGGCTTGTGAGAGCATATTGTGTTGGGTTGTCACGTCATGATGTTATCGGCGTGTCCTAGCGCTATCTTCATCGTCACGTCATACGCTGAGCGCTTCACCTTGCGTTACCATACATCCCTCTTGTGGAAACGGCCCGTGGACGCACTGCGTTGTTCGAGGAAAGTTTCACTTTTTCGTCCTCTCTTTTGTTTGTTTTACACACACAAAGAGCATCACGCTTACACCAGCGTCTTCGTCATTGGTTTTCACAGACAGGTAACCGACACCGCCGGTCCAGGCTGTCTCCGGAGCGAACCCCGCTACACAGCCCACATGAAGTTCACTCGGGGCGCCACACAAATGAGTCCGTCTCCGGGGACGGTGATTGGCTGAAGATTGCGACGAGGTGAGGGGGCCCCCACTGAGGGACGAATGTACAATGGGGGCCCTGAGGGTCTTCCGTCGGAGGGGTGCGTTTAGCCTGCGACGGGCCCCCCCCCCCCACCCGTGGTGACTCTATCTCAGGGGTGGCGGGGGGTTCTCAGCTGGGGCTAAGTGGAGGTGTGTAAGTCGTTGTTCCTCCCCTCCGGCGGTACCACCTCCCTGGGCCCGGGAAATAGAATTGGTGACTGATGGTCTGGATTCATTCTGCTGCCTCCACTCGCGGCGCCGGTGATAACCTTGGAGTGTTGCATTATGGGTAAATAAATACAAATTCAAAATGGGAGCGCTATGTGATGAATTGTGTGACAAATTAAAAGAGAGGCTCCGTCGTCATGACACAGATTTGTACTCACTCACGTCTCTCAACCCAAATCATAATTATCGCTAAGTGTTTGTACAGGGAGGGGGGGGTTGGCCAGGATAAATAGGGCAAGCACCACACAGCACACACACACACACAGGATAAATAGGCAGCACACACACACACACACACACACACACACACACACACACACACACACACACACACACACACACTAGAGGATTTTTCTAAAAGTGATCACTGCAGTGCAAAGTGATTTATCTCTCGCCGGCATGCTGAGGAGTGAGACTAAACAGGCTTTGACATTGTTGCTAAACTAATGTTTCAGCCGCCACTTGATCTCGTCGCCAGAGTGACACGCAGTCTGATGCGCCCTGACACCACACCAACATCCCCTCCTCTTCCCATCACGCCCACGCCACTGTCTATATGTGTGTGTGTGTGTCTGTGTGTGTGTGAATGTGGGTGGGTGGGTCATACCAACATCCCCTCCTCTTCCCTTCACGCCCATGCGTATATATCTGTGTATTTGGGTAGTTGTGTGTCCGTGTGTGTGTGTGTGTGTGTGTGTCGTGTGTGTGTGTGTCCTTGCTGCAAACATTAGCCATTCACATTATCTCTGCCTCATCACCACCACCATCACTGCAGCATCCCCATGAACCCAAGAGTGCGGCTGCTTGCGGTGTCTCTCCAGCGGGTCTGCGTCGTTGTGTAACCCAAACACACAGGGTACGGAGATGCATGAGAGAAGTCCCATCATAGAAACAACGCGGTCGACACTGAGTACTGTGTAACCACCTGCAAACTGTGGCATGGTGGCACACTTGTCGCCCAAGTGGTCCCTTATACAAGATATATAAACTGTACGTTCATTTTGTGTTCACTTTTTTCCTACGGTGGGCTTCCATATCCATGGCATCCATAAAATACGATGACCTCAGTGGAGGCAGGTGTGCAAGATTCATGCAGTAAGTGTGTGTGTGTGTGTGTGTGTGTGGGGGGGGGGGTATGTGTGATGCGTGGGTGCCTGTGTGCATGTATGCATCTGTCTGTGTGCGTGTGCATGGGCAGTGTGTGTTTATCTTTGCGTGTGCTTGTGTGTGTGTGTGTGGGTGCATGTGTTAGGCACACACCATTAGCCCCATCACGTTAGTAACAGAGAGGCAGGTTGATTTTCTTGCTTCCCGTTGGCCTGTTATCATGACTCAATGAACAACAGACTGCTGCTGGAACCGTTTTTGGGAACAGGTGACCACATGATTACGTGATTAGGATTCGCTGAATTAAAACTCAACAAATGTCGTTTTTACCCATTCATAATGCATGTTGGGTTTCTTCAGTAATCAGAAAGTTGAATAATATTATAGTCCTAAGTTATTGGTTAAATAAAAGCGAAATAATAGTTCAAACTTAACAACTGGCAGGTGGCTGACTTGTAACACGTACTTTCATTATGTGTTTGTA
This sequence comes from Melanogrammus aeglefinus, assembly GCA_900291075.1. Classification (NCBI taxonomy): domain Eukaryota; kingdom Metazoa; phylum Chordata; class Actinopteri; order Gadiformes; family Gadidae; genus Melanogrammus; species Melanogrammus aeglefinus. The sequence continues at coordinate 107,524 of OLKM01001423.1, read as the reverse complement.
CTGTTTGCTCTTATTTTGCGGATGAAATTCGCTTGATCTCTTTTCCCTCTGTTTCAACAGAAGAGAATGTTATTGAGAATGAATTGCTCTCTATGAATACACATATTCAACTAATAATGAAACAAACAAGTGTTTTCAATTTTGACTGGTAAACTGCCTGTAAGGCTTGTATCTGTTATGTGCGCCTGTGCACTTGGCAGTAGTCATTGCACCAGAGGGCCTGTGTTTTAGAGATCCCATTGCATTAGATAAGTCTTATTGGAAGTGGAGGCCATGTACGAGGAAGATAACAAGGTAAGCCAATGAAAATAGCATCCTAGCTCTTGTCTCTCCTTTTTCTTATTTAGTCTGTGTTTCCTCGTCTCTCTGTCTTTATCAATCTGTAACACCTCCCTTATCTCCTAATCTATCTTTTTGTCAGTTTCCTTAACGTCCCCCCCCTGTTCCCTGCCATCCACACCTCCCTCTCTCTCTCTCCCCCTCCCCCTCCCCCTCCTTCTCTCTCTCTCTTTCTCCCTCTCTCTCTCTCCCTCTCTCTCTCTCCTTCTCCCTCTCTCCCTCCCTCCCTCCCCCCCCCGTTTCGGGGGTGAGTGATGTCATCTTGAGCCCCGAGACATGGGAGAGGAGAAGAAAAGCAGGACAATAAAAGGAAATGCCTCTCACAGGAATACCCCACAAGGCTCTTATCCACTGCCCACAGATAACGCTTAACATCTTTCCTTCTCTTTTCTCTCTCCTTATTGGTAACAACCCAATACAAGGTGAAGACTGACATTAGCTGCAAACATAAGCGATGAAACCCCCTCCTAACTTCATTCTCGCTCCGACACTAAATAACGTGATTTCCTTTATTGCAGTCATGCTGACCATCAACCACTCTCTCGCTCCTCCCGATTGAAGTGAAATCGCACTTCTTTTCAACTTCAGAAGATTGCGTCTTCGGGGGTCGGTGCTTTCGCTCGGCGGCGTCCGGGGGGTCATCGCCGTCGGTAGAAGTGGGGGGGGGGGGGGGGGGCGTTCCCTCGACATAATATGGAGCACAGGAGAAGGATGGAGGTCATTGGGCTGATGGCACACAGTGGCCTACTTAACTGGCCGATTTAACCTCACCGGGGAAGTGTTTGCCTGCCTATTTTTATTTTTTTTTACCCCCAGAAAGGAGAAGCGATTAGGGCGAGGCGACACCTTTGCCGTTCCTTAATGCAAATGTTCCATTCAGCCCAATTAGCCTTTCCTTCCGGGCCCCTCGCCTGCCTTTTCAACCTGTCAATCGGCGGGCCATTACCCTTCAGAACCTTTGTTTGTGCTCCCCATCCATTAAGGAGGAAAACCTCCCTCCATCTCAGGTGGCGACTACCAGGCAAGCATGAGGAATTTTAAAATGATGATAACTGCCTTCCTGAGGTCTGCACCAGGGAGAGTGACAAAGGTGATGGGGAATCACGGGAGAGGTACAGGTTGATGAGATGTTAGGGTGAGCTCAGGGGAGGCTTTCTGCTTCGGAATTCACAAGCCACCGTTTTATGTTTGTGGCTTTCATTTGCGCAAGGTCGAACCCAACAGACTAGCGCTCCACCGGGATATCTTTGGTAAGGTAGTTAAGTTTGGATAAGGTGCCTTGTTGAACACTTGGTGGACTGTGCGTGTGTGTGTGTGTGTGTGTGTATGTGTGTGTCTGTGTGTGTGTGCGTGTGCGCGTGCGTGCATTGATTCACAGCATCCCTTTCCAGATGGTATCAGCTCCGATGGCTAATAGGGATTTCACACTACCTCACTTTTTATCTTTCATTTTCTAAACAACGTAAATAAAACATATTAAAGTTAAAATACGTGTCCTGGAAAGCGTATCCAAATAATCATTAAATAAATAATGTAACGTTGTTCATTCTTGCACTAGTTTATTTAAAATGACTTTGAATTATCCTCCTTGTAATCCTCCTTCTCCCTTACTCTCTCCAATTCAAAGGTGTTATGTTAGATAGCATTTGCTTTGCAACCAAAGCCACAAAGTGTTTGTGAACGTTTTTGTGAATCTATGTGATACACTGGTTTATGTTGTATACCCACTTAAAAATGTGCCATATGTTACAATATTGCTTTGTGACATACCTTTCACCTCAGCAATTTGTTTTTTGATAATGCCAGATCTAGAGATGTGAAAGCAGACTGTAATACATTGCCGAACATGCAGAGGGGAATAGGGCAGTAATGTTTGTAAGCAGTGAGAGTGTGGGGTTGAGCAAGTGGGAGCGAGTGTGCTGCAGAGAGTAACTTTGAACGCGAGCAGAGTCGAGGAAAAGGTTAGCAATTGAAGCTTTCAATCTGGGCAATGTATGTAGGCAGATAGATCCCGGCAGACTGTTGAAGTAGATCTTGGTTCGTTTAAGGTTAGGCACCCCTGGTGTAGGGCCTATCCTACCTGTTGGGAACAGATGTCTGACTAATGACATGGTCGTGGGACACACGTACCCTTCTGAGTCAATTGTTAAAGACGACTTATATGTACATGATTATTATATTATAATTATTTCAACATATTACCATTGTAGGAATAATAACATTGTGTCAGGTTTTAGCATACCACTATATTATTTTCGGATGCAACAGAGGTTACTGCGTTACATGGGATTTTATTCCAATTGATCATTGCATTCTTGTACTAATAATTGTGTAGAAGGCGTCACTGGAACATTTCGCTCAACCCCTGCATGTGTATTTATCTGTAATTATAGTTTGCATATGAGGTGGTCTTTGAAAGATCCTGATGACGACTTAATGCTACACCAAAAAAAGTCAAAGGTTGGGAACCACTGAACAAGACGACACCACAGCGGTTGCATCCTTTCCGACATGTCCTTTGACCCACCATAGTGCACTGCAAATGAACTCGCCCCCTTGGAAGGACCATGGTGGAGGGTTACGGACTTGCCAATGGCTTGAGCCAGCCATGGAACAATCGCCGTAGTAGTCGTTCCCCTCACCTTTGTAATGTTAATTGCAGTCCCAAAATCGCTGCAGTTACTGCCTACAATGAGTATGTTTTCTTGTAAGAATCATGTTCGCCAGTGTTGTCTTTCGAAGCATGTCTACCTAGTTATTCCCAGAATGTATGGGTGAGTGGACTGCGGTGTGTGTGAGCGTTGAAATGAAGACCCAGGCTTCCCAGGCGAACCACCTGAGATGACCCCGCCCCTTTCTGTCCAATAACCAATCAGAACAGGCAGACGACAGACACAGAGGGAGAGATGGTCATAGTGCGCACGCTGGCGCTGGAAGCTTTAAACACATCAGGGAGAGCAGTCGGGTGACATTTTCAGCCGGAAAAAAAAATGTACCATTTAGTCATATTATCATACTATTATTAGAGAATATGTAGATAAAGTGTCCCAGGCATCTGGGACCGATGCGAGATTAAACAGAGGTCTCCGCCTGCAGCCAGCGTGTCCATCACAGACCTTCTTTTCATAACGGTGACCTTGTCAGAACCTTGTCTGTCCGTCAGCAAGCCGCGCGAGAAAGGCTAAAGCAATCTGGCTGCCCTCCCCCGCCAGAGAGAAAGGAGAGGAGGGGGGGATTCTGAATCAGGGAGGAGAAACGAAGGAGGTGTGACCTTTCCACTTCCACAGAATTGCTTTTAGGTAAACAGCCTTTCAGAAATGAGCCATGAGACAGGTTGGCACATATTACAGCAGAGGGTGCATGACTGCGTGTGCACGACTGCGTGTACACGTGTGTGCGTGCGTGCGTGCGTGTGTATGTGTGTGTATGTGTGTGCGTGCGTGTGTGTGTGTGTTTGAGAGAGAGGGAGGGAGAGAGAGAGAGGGGGAGGATTAGGTCATGGTCTAAAAGTAGAAGAAGACTAGTACACAGGGCAATACATTGGAAACCCATAATCTCATGGCTCTTTGTGTGTTTAATCCAAATAACCCAGCGTTAAATACCAAACAGGGTTATACAATTGGTCAAAAGTCATTGCATCTAACCCTTAAAATTCAATGAATGATTTTTTGTTGTTGCTGAATATTTGTGAAGCAGTGTGGATAAAAGCCAACATGAAGGACAAAGCCAGGACATAAAGGTATATATATTTACCTATATATATATATTGACTATCCCTGTAAATCCCTTTTAGTACCCTTCAAGAATCAAGAACCGCAGTGCTCTCTCTGTATTAGGTTCCTCCATTATGCGTGACGACTATATAATGGTGAATAAAAACGAATGAAATAAGACCACTCTTTTTTTTGTGTTAACCTTTTAAAAATGAGGAACAAGTAAAAATGCTGTACTTGCACTAATTATTCAAATCATTTTAATCATGTCTCCCTGTCGGTGTCTATAGGGCAATTATAATATACTCAGTTAGTAAGAGCTCCATTTTCATTAAAATCTTTTGGAAAAAGACCCAACAACTAAAAAGTGTTGGGAGGAGGACGAAGGCCAGAGGATGGAGGAGGTGGAGGAGGCGGAGGACGAAGAGGAGGAGAAGGAGGAGGGGGCTTTCATAAAAGCCTCAATCTGCCACTGTGTCCTATTCAATACAATCTGGTGCATACTGATGGCGTCTTTGTCCAAGGTCACCTCTGCGGTTGCGGCGCCGCGGCTAATTCTACACCTCGCGTGATGTAATGAACGCGGCTACAGGTTGTCCAATACGAGCAGCCTCTGCGCCCGTGCCTCTGAACAAGACAACCAGGTACGAGAGGACACTTGAGCACGTGCTCTGCTGTCTACTCCTCTTTGTTTAACATACGGTGTAGCACCTATAGTGGCCCGCACACACACACACATGCTAACGCAAACGCCTCTCAAACACTAACACACACATACTTTGATATGTAGATATGCATCGCGTACACGCACAAACACACACACACAAGTATACAAACACACTTACTCTCATGCAAAGTTATTACACACTTAAACGCACACATACTAAAACACACACACACAGGCACACACACATACAGACACTCACACGAAAAACAGACATCCATCACACACACACAAAGGCACACTTACTAATACAGACACACACACACACACACACACAAACTCACACACACCACACACACACACACACACACACACAAACGTACACATTGAGGACCCATTCATTGCCCTGGACTAAACCCAGCAGACAGAGATAAGGAATAAAGAGCGTCCTCACCTTCTGAGGAGCGTGAAAGGGACCCATAATGTTTTCAATTTGAGCCCCGGGAGCAATAATGAAGCTCATCCTACGCCTCCACCATACTCTATAGCTGCACGCCTTTAAGCTCCACCATTTCATCATCCCTCAGACTTTCAATTCTTCTGCCTTTTCTTGTCCCCTATACTGCTCCATCCCACCCCCCCTCCTCCCTGTCTGTGTGCCTTTTTAAGAAGGGATTCATTTGTGGTCTCCAGAATAAGAAGAAGAGGAAGAGGTCTGGTCAGAAGATGTGACATGTATGGGGCCTGGGAGGAGGAAGGGGGCTGAGGGGGGAGGATGATAAATGGACAGAGAGGTGAGGGGCAGCTGAATAAGACTATGGCGCTCTCTCTGTCTGTCTCTCTCTCTGTGTCTGTCTGTCTGTCTGTCTGTCTCTCTCTCGTCTGTCTGTCTGTCTGTCTGTCTGTCTGTCTGTCTTGTCTCTCTGTCTCTCTGTCTCTGTCTCTCTCTCTCTGTCTCTCTCTGTCTGTCTGTCTGTCTGTCTGTCTCTCTCTCCCTCTCTCTCCTCTCTCTCCCTCTCTCCTCTCTCCCTCTCTCCCCCTCCCTCTCTGAATTCTGAATTGACAGCATCTGATACAGCTCGCAAACCTTTTCACATGCAATCCAATTCCAGCTCTGGAATCCAGTCCCGGAGACTCTGTGCCTTGGTTTGCATACAGAGGGCTGTGATGGTTTTTGTCTCTGTCTATATATATATATATATATATATATATATATATATATATATATATATATATACTATATATATATATATATATATATATATATATATATATAAATATTTGACTTTGTTAACAACAAAGTGTCCAGTGCCAGGGCCACTGCGGTTCTCTTACATGACGAAAGTCTTTGTAACTACGGAGACAGGCTTGTCTGTCTGACCTTTATATGAAGACAAGACTGCGAAAGAAAAGCAAGATGAATTGAGAGAAATGCAAGCAAAAGAGAGAGCAAGAAGGAAAAACAGAGAGTGATGAGGAGCTACAGAGAGATGGAGCGAAGGAGGGAGAGAGAGACAGAGAGACAGAGACAGAAAGACAGAGAGACAAAGAGAGACAGAGAGAGAGAGAGAGAGAGAGAGAGAGAGAGAGAGAGACAGAGAGAGAGAGAGAGAGAGACAGAGAAAGGCAAGGCAGAGGGAGAGTGCAAGTGAGAGACAGAGACAAAGAGAGATACAGAGAAGGAGAGAGAGAGAGAGAGAGAGAGAGAGAGAGAGAGAGAGAGAGAGAGAGAGAGAGAGGAGAGAGAGGACAGTGACAGTGCGGAGGCAAGTAAATATTCATTTTAAATGAGCAGTGGAGAATGGTCTCCTTCCACAAAACACAGTTTAATCTGCGTGTCTGAATTTCACGCACCATCATTCAGAAACAAAAACCAAAGCGTGTGTAGTCAATTCTAAACAATGGCCCTTTTCAATCTTGCCCTTTATGTCCAACGCTCACCAAACAAAACCAAAAAACACACACACACACACACACACACACACACACACACACACACACACACACACACACACACACACACACACAAGACTTGGATTTCTGTGTATTTCATGCCCGCTAATTCACAAGCGTTTCGTCAGTCAGACCTCTCCGACTACCACTGCATTACTAACAAGTTAATCCCCTTGTTTTTTTTTTCTTCTTCAAACTGGCTGTAGCTCGAACGCCGACAGTAAACAACAAACACACATGCTAACCGCCACCACCTCCGCACATGAGAACACTAAACCAACAAATCCGCTCAGAGGATATCATGTCATTATTTATACCGCGTGAACGGCCTTTCTTTCAGACGTCAACCAACCAAACGACGCTTGAGATGAAACGTAGAGCCGGTGTCCTCACCTCAGTCCAGGAGAATAAGGCCTTAAATGGTCACCGCCACGGCCCGCAGACGAATGATCAGAGAGGAAGTGCGGGGCCATGTTGGTGGAGCCCTGTTGTGGAATGGGAAATGGCTTGATGTGCATCCGAAGGCTTTTTGAGGTGTTTGAATTCATTGGCAAATAAAATTTGTACGTGCACTGACTCTGCAAGAAACTGCTTTTTTTTTTTCGGAACGAGTGGCCCCTTTCTTTTTTTTTTTTTGTAAGATATTGAATTTTAATCTGTAAAGGATGGCTGACCATAAGCAGCTTTCAGCATGTCCCCGGCTCTGCGGAGCGTGTCTTCCACAAAGGGTGTGGTTTAATTGGACTACAAGGACATGCATTCTTCATAAGGAACGGCGGCTGGTGTGAAACTGATTTATTATGTCGACGGACTGATTATCATTTCAATCTCCCTGTCTCTCCAGAGCCAGGGAGATGTGGTCTGGGAACGCTGTGATGCTCTTGGAAAAAAAACGAAGAAATACTGATTCATGGACCCCTGAGACAAAAAGACGAGTTAGTAATTCCGCTTAGACGTGGCAGCAAATAATAAATAATGGCGCGGCATTCCGTATTCCAGGTGATTACATGTATCTCTCCGGCGTCTTCAGGGCACCAAGTCATCAACTTTATGTTATTGCTCAGTCAATTTCATGTTTCCCCAACACACACCCAAAACAGGAAAAATAAAAACGGAAAAACCTGGATTCACAACATCCAGTCGGCAAGCCATAAAAGTTAATGAAGCCATCCGAATCAGGACCAACGACAGAGGGGAGACCACCGTTCCACTGATTGACATCGGTGATAGGGATCCCCTGCCCCCCCCCCCTCCGCTTGTGTTAAACAAACACGGCGTATTTACTCTTATACCTATCAAAACCCTATTTCCCCTGCGTGTCAGGGCCAGCCGCCAGGGCGGAGGCAGCTGTCGTGGCCCCCCCGGAGGATAAAGGTGATTTGCTGCAACCCCAAACAGATGCATCTACTAACTGCTCAAAAGGGGAGCGGGGTAATGAAGGCTCTTGTTCACTTAAGCTGCCTGTCCTTTTTTATTTATTTTTTGCTGTTGGGGGGGGCTGTTGGACGGCTTTATCAGATTGGGTGGGGTCTGTGTGTGTGTGTTTGTGCAGGTGTATGTGTGTGTATACGTTTGTGTGTGTGTGTGTGTGTGTGTGTGTGTGTGTGTGTGTGTGTGTGTGTGTGTGTGTGTGTGTGTGTGTGTGTGTGTGTGTGTGTGTGTGTGTGTGTGTGTGTGTGTGTGTGTGTGTGTGGTTATGCATACGTGGGTTTGTGTGAATGTTTGTGTATATGTGTATATTTGTGTGTGTGTGTGTTTGTGCATTTGTGTGGTGTGTGGTGTGTAATATGCGTGCGTGTGTTTGTGTAATTGTGTGTGTGTGTGTGCGTGTGTGTCTGTGTTGTGTGTGTATGCGTGTGTCTGTGTGGTTGTGTGTGTGTGTGTGTGTGAGCGTGTTTTGCAGTCCAGGAGCCGGTTGCTGTGTGTGCCAGCTCCATGATGGCCGACAGGATTATCTAACCTGACAGAGATGAATCTCACTGCAGAAGGTCCACCAGTTTAGAGCTGTCCTGCTATCAGGGGCGGGCGGGGGGCTGACATTATATTATTTCTGGAGGTAATTAGTCTTGTATGTGTGTGTGTTGGTGGGTGGGATTTTTTTTTTCTTCACACAGACGGCCACCATCAGAATGTCAGAGAGCAGAGCAATAAAAGAGAGAGAGAGAGAGAGAGAGAGAGAGAGAGAGAGAGAGAGAGAGAGAGAGAGAGAGAGAGAGAGAGAGAGAGAGAGAGAGAGAGAGAGAGAGAGAGAGAGAGAGAGAGAGAGAGAGAGAGAGAGGAAAATACTGAGAAATGGAGAAATAGTGAACAGGGAAGAGATTAATAGAAAGAAAAATATATAGAACAAAAATTAAAAAAAGCACAGATGAAGCGAAAAGAGAGACAAGGAAAGAAAAAAAGACCAGTTGAAGAGAAAAGAGAGATAAACAGAGATACAGAGAAAGACAAAGAAAAAAAGATACTGTAAAAGAGACAGAAGGAAGAGAGAGAGAAGCTGTGCAGCTGTGCAAGATTAATCACTTACCTTTTTAAAAAGAAAGTGCTCAGAGAAAGAAACATGATGCGTTCCAGGTGTAAGAGTTCTGCGAAAACACTTTTGTAAAAGGATTATAAAAGAAAATGTCACGTGAGCTGCTCTGTTGGAGGTCTCTGAAAAACAATTCGATGAGAAGCAGAATTCAACGAAAGGGCACACCCACCATTCCTCAGTCAGAAAGTCATGGTCACGGAAATGGATAGAACTGATCCAAACTATTGTCTGTCTGTGGTCCAAAGGCCACATCATATCATAAAATTGGAGAATGTACGCGTGTGCACTGGGAACACTTTATCCAGGACGGAAACTCCGGTCAGAGAGTAGACGCATACACAGGAATTGAATCGACGAATGACATCAACGATGGCTTCAATGAATAATCTGATGAATGAAGGAATGCATGAATAATTGTAAGAATTTCTGTAAGACAGAAAATAGATGAATAATTATTACAGGATTTACATACTAAAACACCGGGCTTCAGTACTAGCAATATCCCATAAATGCAATGGAAACATAACTGGCATAAATAGCTTCAACATACACACGTTAACACAGCGCAATATAACCATGGACATATTATATAATGGACACCGGATTCCAAAATGGCGCCCATTCGTTCCTAAACTGCTCAATGGCGCAGGGCAACGTCAAGGAGAGACATGCCTCCGCATCATGGGAGCCTAGCCACGCCCTGGTTCATGACGTAGCGGATGCAGAAATATTCTTGTTTTTTAGAATTGTTAGCAGTGTAGCATCACAAGCGAGAGGTCTGAGTGATGGCAGTCGCATTGTTTACGACGATGGAAGTAAAAAATAACTTCATAAATATGAAAGGTTGCTCCATATAACATAATATATATACAAACAACATAGTATATGTATGTTTTCCTAGAAAACAATCCAGTTCAATGTTATTGCTTAAAGGTCTCATCTCATCGTTTTTTCGTTAATTTTTTTGGTGATCTGTAGTCTGAATTGATGCCCTAAGAGCCGGTTTTAGAGAAAAAAAAGCTTTGCTGGGTCTGTTTCATGCTGTTTTAGTTTGTTGGGGGAGGTGGGAGGGGACGAACGACAGGATTTCGCCTCTTAACATGAATATGCATGATATGCTAATCTGCTCGCCTCTGATTGGCTAAGAGCACTGTGACGCTGAGCTGCAGAAATTAGCTCTGCTACTTCCTGTCTGCCGGTGGGCGGTAGCAAGCTAGCTAAGCTGGGCGGGAGGCGTGGCCATGAATACTAATTTTCGGTGTGACGTCACACCGATGGGGTTTTCTCATCCGCTCGTTTTTCTCTGTGATTTCCCTCATTGCCTAATATAGGTAATGGGGGTAGAGGAACACTTTCACGCGCAGCATGCATATGCAACTCGTAGAGACCTATAGTAGCCTATTTCAACAAAAACAAGTATTCTCAGTTTCTCACGGAATGAGACCTTTAAGAAACAGATTCCATCCAACTATTTACGAAAAATGCAATCAATAATTTATATACAAATAAATGGTAACATATCGATCAGCAACGAGGTTGGAGTAGCCTACCCACATAAATATTTGCAATAGGCCTACACCAACATTGTTAACCGTCATATATAGGTAAACAAAGCAAATGAAAAATTAGATACTAACACGACTGAAATGTTTATTAGGCTATTAACAATATTATAAAAATTATACCGTAATGCTCCCACTTTGTCGTTGGATCTTTTGAATAAATGGATCAATAAATGGTGAATCGCAATGATCACAAGCAGAGGAACGTGAGTCATTGAGCAGCAGCTGAACCAGTCTAAAAATCCCTTTATCACTAAAATACTTTTAGTGAGAAACCATCAACGTCATTCATGTTAAGTAAAAGGAAAAACCTGAGAGAAGTTAACGGAGCCGTGCACTAGGCCCTCTCGAATGCCGGGCCGAACAACATTTGTTTCACTACGACTCCTTTCAGCTGCCCACCACCTCCTTCTCCAGCAAAAAATAATAAAATAAAACGGCTAATAAAACGCTTGAGGTGGCGTTTGGAAAAGAGAAACCTTACATTTTTTTAGCACATGGCATAAAGATAATTATGAGCCTTTGATTGATATCCAGTCATTTTTTTGCGGAGACACATTCCTGTTCCCCGCTTGTATTGGAGTGAACGGAGATATCTACTACTGGGCATTCTGGACACCTTGAACCGAGGGACCCGTCCACAGCCCGCATAAACAGCTCCAATACCAGGCTTTGCCACTGAGCACTGGTGGATTGCGGAAGTATGCACTGTTCCTGGGGGCTTGAATATAACAGCGGACAACGGTGCGGCAGATTGACGTACACGCAACGTCAACACGAGGTGCAGGCTGATACACTAACTAGCTGCCCGATGAATGAGTGAATCAACTAACACACGCAGAAACCAGCTAAAACACACAAATCAAGGCCACTATATGGAACAGAATTGCGGACTGCATATAACATTTATCCTGCATAAATCTATACGTAAATATACGTCGTTCAGTATTAACTCTTCACAAACGCATTCTCTGTCATTGCGGGTTATGCAATCGAGGCGCAACGAACTCTGTCCCGTGCACCTAGCAAAAGTCTAGGACCCTACGGTGCTACCTGGGCTGTCCCAAGTGCCTGAATAGAAATAACAATATATATATATATCTATATGCGATACTATATAACGAAGTAACAGGGAATTTACAACAACAGTGTAACCAGCATGTTCCATATCCCACTCATAATTGTTTAGGGTGGTTTGGGGGGCAGCATAAAGCACACCAATGTGAAGGGAACTTCCACGACTCATTGGACATTTTGTTATGCTTAATTATAATCTATGCAATTTCTGACCAGAGTCTAAAAAGTACCCGAGGACACCATCACATCTTAATGAGCGACCGACCAAAGCTCTGTCCTCATTCCTCTCGGCTTCCCCATCACCACCACAGCTGGGCTTCAACTTCCAGGAGAACTAATGGTGATGCACTATCAAGCAAAATATGATTTGCCTGTCACATTATGAATACGGCTACCGTTATTGACTGTATTATGCAAAATCATGCAAATTGGATACACAGTTATCAGAGAGAGAGAGAGAGAGAGAGAGAAGAGAGAAAAACAACCTTTAATTTTGTCCTTCTGGTTTTCTTGTCTTAAGCGTGTAATGCAGTTATGTGTGCTGCCGGTAAATGAAAAGTCACTTTCATGGCATATTATCCCCCCCCCCCCTTCCCCTTCGCCCCCCATGTCGTCTGTTGATGAAGTGAAGCCTCCGTAACTGGTACTTCATCTAAACAAAACAAACAAAGTGGAGACTGCCGATTGAAAATAGTCTCCCTCTCTCTCCCTCTCTCTCTCCCTCCCTCTCTCCAAACCCTCTTTTTCCCTCTCTCCCTCCCTCCCTCCCTCTCTTTCTCTCCCTCCCTCTCTTTCCCTCCCTCCCTCTCTCTCCCTCCCTCTCTTTCCCTCCCTCTCTCTCTCTCCCCCTCTCCTTCAGGTGTCACCGTTCAGAGGACACTTGAAGGAACCAGTGACATCAAAAAGTCACACCTGAGACGCGCTGCGTTTTCTTTAAATCAAAGCAAAAACCAAAAAGAAAAAGGACATCCCCCCTGACTAGGGATGGGGATCAGTCCATCGAGTCTTTATCGATACCACTATCCTTACTTTTCTATTGATTGGTGGAAATACGAAGCGTTTTCAGTGATGAGGAAAATATTTAGGAAATAAATAATTGCATTTAAATTAAATATGTAATTCTTAATAAATATTGACATCAGTAGTTTTAGTTACATAAACTAAAATGATTAGAGCACTATACAACTGTATTAGTAACACAGAAACATACAGTATTACTCATGTTTCTCACCAAAAACTCAATTCACCCATCCCTACCCCTGACCTTGTGTCATTGTCCTGTGTTCTCATTGTGTTTGTTAAACCGGGGAGCTGGGTCTAGGGTGGTTTACTCTAACGTGTTTTGGACCAGGCATTAAGCCACGTTCTCTCTCGGTGAAGTGGGTCATTGGGAGGGTAAAGAGTAATTTGCCATGGAAATCCAATTGCTTTAATCTAATTTCCTTTGATATAATTCACAATAGGCTTTGAGGCACAAAGCGTTTACCTAGCTGCAACACTGAAAGGGCCCCTAGGGGACAATTACAGGCCAGCTACAGGTACCTCAACTCACAGTGCATTAAATACTTAGCATCTTCTCCAGTGCAATTCACAGAGGAACACAACTAAAGGACTGGAACCGAGCAAGGCCCTGAGGGGAAGCGAAAAAGTGAAAGTGAAACTTTTGTCCCTTATCCACTCCATACTCTAGTGATGTTATATATAATATATATATATATGTTAAATATAAATTAGAGTGGTTGGTGCTGGGAATTTGAAGCCATGGTATATAATTATATTTTGAATGAACTGATTACGCCAATATATTTCAGCCTATTGTTGAAGCTTTATATCTGTAAATTTCCTTCATTTATGCACCAATGTAGTGCATTGGCATCCCACGTAATGGCATTTAAAGTGTGAAATAAGAGAACAGTTAGAACGTTCGACCCTAGTTAGATAATGTTTAACATTATGCCCCATATAATCCTATTAAAAAACACTGATTAAATTTTCATTTGTCTAATGACGGTAAAAAAAAAAAACACAATTGTGTGCTATTGCCATTGATAAAATGACATCATGGACCTTTAATACTGTGCAACATTCAAAGGCTAAATGCTAAACAAATAGAATTTCACAGTTCCTTCCTAACCTCTGTGGCTACTCAAAGTGCTTCACAATTATTTTCACATTCCTCCATTTACAACTACAACTACACACACACACACACACGCACGCACGCACGCACGCACGCACGCACGACGCACGCACGCACGCACACACACACACACACACACACACACACACACACACACACACACCACACACACACACACACACACACACACACACACACACACACACACACACACACACACACACACACACACACACACACACACACACACCGACTGAGCCCGTTGTGAATCACGCTAGCTAACAAGCAGCTCATGAGGTGCCACTAAGGTTAAGTGTCTCACTCAGGGACACACCCGACCACCCCTGCTAACCACGGGGCATCAGGAATCAAACCAGGAACCCCTTCAGTCACAATTGACCTCGGACCACTCCGACAGCCCCTGCTGCCTAACCATCCTTCCCACGAAATAGCGGGACAGGCTGATCACCGCGGAAACCAAGACGTGTTCCTGGTTCAGGCCAAGGAATGAAGAGCCAAGACACCCTCCTAGGCCCTGACCCCCCCCCCCCCCCCCCCACCCCGACACCCTACCGTAGGGTTGGGAGGTTTGTATACGAGGTGCTATGTTGAGAGGTAGCACGTCAAGCTGGCTGCACATTGGAGGCGTGAAAAACCCGCAGGCGGCGGGCGCTCGAGGAAAAAAAACACGAAAAAGCCACCAAGGTGTGCGCGTGCCGCTGCTCGCTCAGTGTAACCTTGAGGCGCGTTGGCACGTGCAGGGTTGTCATGCCGGCGAAGTCGTCGCGGTGTCACGGCGACCGTGGCGCCCGGCTCGGAGCTGCAGGTGAAGGGAACAGGGGCGGGGTATCGATTTCGACCAGGCACACACAGACTCTGCTTCGGGACTTACACGCAAACGCCGCCAACCCCCCCCCCCCCCCCCACCCTCTCTCCCCGTTCAGTCGTTCAGCGTTGGGAAAGGGCGTGCATGATAAATCACCGTGGGCCACCTGCTTTGGTATCATTTATCCCCCTTTAATATTTCACAGGTTCACGAGCCGCGTCACGGCAAAGACTAACACCCCACCCAAACCCATTCAGCACGGATGACCTGATGCTGCATGGACAGTGACAAGTCCCCACGCACACACACACACATTCTCTCACACACACACACACACACATCACACACACACACACACACACACACACACACACACACACACACACACACACACACACACACACACACACACACACACACACACACACACACACACACACACACACACACACACAGGCACAAGCACGTGAACCACACACACACAAGCATTTGACACAGACGCTCAGACACACAGACACGCGAGCGCACACACACACACATAAACTCAAGCACGTGACCCACACACACAAGCATTTGACACACCATTCAGGCACACACACACACACACACACCACATACACACACAGCCACACACGCATGGACGGACACGTAGACGCAATTTCACAGTGGTTCATCATTTCTCAATGTCATTTTTAATGAATTTGAGATCACATCGAGTCATAGCCGTCTCAAATCATAAACCTCTATAATAAGTCAGGATAGATGGCTCACATTGCGAGGGGTACTCTCTGTCTGTTTCCACCTCCGTAATTATAAAATATTAGACAATACATCTGAATGATATGCTGCTATGGCTCAACGGTATCTTACATTCATTTAGACAATTATACAGTTGATCTTCAGCCATTTTTACAGTGAATATATCTGGATACGATGTTTTCCCAGCCCAAAAATGGTGCGTTGTCAAAGAAAGAATAGCCAGTTAGTTGTCGCCCAGAATGATTGATTGATTGATGAATTGTGCACCCACATCAACTGATATTGATGTGTCTACACAGCGCAACAGGCTACCGGAGAGGACTACTGGGGGGGGGGGGGACACAACAGACAGCAGGGGCTCTCCGATCTCAATGAAAAACACCTCTGTTACATCCGCTCCAGTCTTTGTTTCAGGGAGCCGCCAAGGGAGGAAAGCAACAGGGAAAGTTTCTTCCGCCGTCACACAAGAGACTGCTCTTCCTACAAGAGGAAAAAATGAAGAGAATAAATAAAGGGAAAATCGAATTCCTTCAGCCATTGCGGGAATGCCCAGGTCATGAATCAGCAGAATAAATTCAGTTCAGGAGATAAACAAACATGATATTTCATCTGGGGAAGAGTTTGAGGGGGGGGGGGGGGGTCACCTACGCCATACTTTGACGGAGTCCACTACGCTACACTGCTGATCTCCTGTAAAGTGGGCCCCATCTCTAGATCAGGACAGCATGTGGAGGAAGATGGTTTGCCGGCCAAATTCATGTGACACAAGCCCACACACACTGACACACATACACAACACAGCCCACAGAACACATTGCCCAAGGCACGACTTAAGCACCCTGTTCATTCTGCCAGGAAAGAAAATGTAAATACGTTTGGAGCCACGGAGTCTCCCAGCATGCTGTCGACACACTGTTCCTAGGTCTAATTTTCCATAAAAAACATTTAACCCCTTCAAGCATTATGTGATGTAGTGCGTGCAATGCCTTATATACTGGTGTGTAAGTATGAACATGTGTACAGACAGACAGGCAAACATTTGTACAGAGAGACAGGCAAACATTTGTACAGACAGACAGACAGACAGACAGACAGACAGACAGACAGAAGTGAGGCAAACATTCGTACATTTGTACAGACAGACAGAAGGCAAGGCAAACATTAGTATACAAAGACAGACAGACAGACAGAAGTGAGGCAAACATTTGTACATTTGTACATACAGACAGACGGACAGAAGGTAAGGAAAACATTCAAACATTCGTATACATTGACAGACAGACAGACAGACAGACAGACAGACAGACAGACAGACAGACAGACAGACAGACAGACAGACAGACAGACAGACAGACAGACAGTACATACATGCACACATACATACACACCCGTATAGTGCTAGAGAGATAGATAATATTCATACAATGGTTGGAGATTGGCAGGACAATACATTCCAATACGAGTTGTGAGCTTTATTTACACCACACATTTACATCACTAAATATAATATATTAGTTTGGACAAGGGGGGGGGGGCCTTAAAGCTGTCAGAGATGATGATATGAAAATGAAAAGGCCCAGGTCAACAAACAAATAAATCAATGTTAATGACATATTGATTACTCTATAGAGAATATGTCTGTTGGTGGTCATTACCCCTGGAAGCAAGTTATTGTTTTGTTTTTCCCTCATCCAATCTCCATTGTGTTTCTAACCATTAGGCTGGAGTTGTTTGTGGTTAAAGGAGACCTATAAAAATGTTTGAGTCCTGCGAATACAATGAGATTATTACATCGTACCATCGTGTGGTGAACTACTAATGTTGAGGAAAAATGTCTTAAATGTTGATAATGCTGAATATAACAGCCTTTGGCTTTTATTAAGGGTTTATTGTTGAACAATGTGAAAAACATGACATTTACACTGGTAAATTATCACAAAGTACAGAAAATACATTGTAGAGGAATGCTTTAGACAAAAAGAGGCAATTAGACATTCATTTTCTTAATCATAATTATAAATTTGACATGAAGTTGGCAGTGAATTTAGCGTTTTTAGCAGGAGAAAGGAGAGAAAATCGTACTTGCGTTTTTCTCTGGTTTAATTCAGAATTCTCTTTTCTTTTTTCAAGTTCTGTTCCAACTTGACAGGTTTAAAAGGTCCCCATAACACTGGCAAACATGGAAAGGAAAAAAGATACTATCCTTCTTGTCTTGACTGAATGAAAACACTCTGTAATTGGCCCCAGCACTACGACTTGAAATTGTCAGGGTTTTTTTTTCTAGCTACAATTGGCTATAAATTGAGACTATTTCTGATAGCTAGATACCAAGTATGTCAAGTAATAGGGAACATTGCATTTTGCATCAACGTTTTCACAATGAAATAACAATGATATGTGGGGGGGAGGGGGCAAGACAAACACATGGTTCTAAAACCCACAACTGTTACTCAGCGTTAATCTCGATTGTTATAACAGCTTTTCCTTTTTTTTTCTGTGTTGTTCACGCTGAGAATTCACACCCTCCGCACAACCGACAGCTTTTGAAGGAGGAAATCTTCCTTCCCGACTGCACATTTCACCCCGAAAAATCAATAGGACGCCATTGAGATGGTGAACGACTGTGCTATCATCCTTCACTATTTATAGTGTGTGATGGTCTGTGAACCACGAAATTAATAAATAGCATGCTCTGTGATTGCTTGGAAACCAGGGGCTGTGGCAAAGCGTGGACTGAAATCAGTGGCATCAGATGTGGCTCCTAATAAGTTGTCAAATTATTGTCATTGACCTTCAAGCAATTAAAACAGCCGAGGGAGGAAGGGAGAGAGAGAGAGAAGAGAGAGAGAGAGAGAGAGAGAGAGCGTAGAGAGAGAGAGAGAGCTAGAGCTAGAGAGAGAGAGAGAGAGAGAGAGAGAGAGAGAGAGAGAGAGAGAGAGAGAGAGAGATAGAGAGAGCTAGAGAGAACGAGAGAGAGAGAGAGGCTAGAGAGAGAGAGAGAAGAGAGAGAGAGAAGCTAGAGAGAGAGAGAGAGAGAGAGAGAGAGCTAACGAGAGACGAGCCGGAGAGGTTAGAGAGAGGAGAAGAGAGAGGCGGGTAGAGGAGAGAGAGAGGGTAGAGAGAGAGAGAGAGGGTAGAGAGAGAGAGAGAGAGAGGGAGAGAGAGAGAGAGAGAGAGAGAGAGAGAGAGAGAGAGAGAGAGAGAGAGAGAGAGAGAGAGAGAGAGAGAGAGAGAGAGAGAGAGAGAAAGTCAGAGAGAGGGAGAGAGCAAGGCAACAAGAGGACAGAGGGAGAGAGAGAGAAAGTGAAAGAGAGACAGAGCGAGGGAGAGAGAGAGGGGCAGAGAGAGGGAGAGGGATGAAAGGGAGGGAGGATAGGGGTTGGGGTTAAGAGGGTTTGAATTGATGGAAGCACTGGAGGACTCTATTAGAGCAGGGGACTCGTCATTAAAGGCTACTAGCAATAGGTAAAAGAGAGACCTGGAGAGCGCCGGCTTTGCCAATGGCTATATTCAAGCACTTCTGTGCGCAGTCTGATAGCGGGATCACAATGGGATTTTAACAATATCAAACTCCACACGAAGCCGCTCCACATCAAGCAGGTAGCTCTCTCCCGCTGTCTCTTTGTCATCCTTCAAAAAGAAGAGTTGACAGATATTTGCCAGATAAAACATTGTAATTAGCTTTTCTTTTTTTTTTTTTAATCAAAGAAACGTACACGCATACGTGCAACAATAGCCGAATCGGAACCACTCTCAGCATAATGATATCTGTGTTATGGAAAAACAGAATGCGGGGATCAGTAGTCAGCTACGAACATCACACCTTGATATCTCTGGTGGTGACACTATATGATTACACAAAGATATGTACGTTTTACCCTTGTAGCGGTATAGGAACATCGGTTCGTACGCCCCCCCTCCCCTCCAGCCCCCTCAGTACAGAAACATTGCCATATCTGTTACCCCGTAGCATACAGTATGAAACGCAACAGCAGCCATGCCATCTACCTTTAGGGGCAGGAGGGGGAGAGAGAGGGAGAGAGAGAGAGGGAGAGGGAGAGAGAGAGGGAGAGAGAGAGGGAGAGAGAGAGAGAGAGAGAGAGAGAGAATATTGCCCCGGTGCTCTTTAATAACTAGGGCAGCAAAGGTCCAGGAAGCAGAGATGAGCAGCCCAGTGGACACCAGGGGAAGGGCAATGGGGTCATCAGGCGTGGAGGGGAAGACATACGGCGTCGCACCCACGGGAGATTGATGTTTTGCCGAGCAATCTACAAGCCGATAAAACAAAGGGCACGGTTTGTGGCCAGGCTTAAAAACCGACCATGGAATTGGTGTACAAAAGTTCATCTGGCGCTGTCATAACACGGCGAAGGAGGCAACACAACCTAACAGCATCAACGGCTCCTCAAGTAGTCGATCTGTTTTCGTTTCTCCCCCCTCCGCTCAAGGTATAGTGAAACGGAAAGCCATTTATTTCCGCTCTTCGTTTACAGTGGTGGACAACGCATTAGAAGGGAACGCTAGCGATAACGATGTTGGGCCTGGCCGATGTTTCCAGAAGCCTTTTATAGTGTATCAGAATTTTCGGGGGGGTTCCATGCAGCTTGTCCATATTTTGTGAACAAAGAAGGAACTCCTAAAAAAAAAAATCGTTTTCGTCTTCAAAGACCAACAGTTGGCGTTTTGAGGGCTGACATTGGAGGAAGGTAGAGCTATGTGTTTTCAAAAAATAACGTGTTTTTTTTCCCTCATATGACACCCTGAGAACTCATTCTCTTCCCTTACGTTCTGATGTTTGATTCACTTCCAGGCCTGCTGTTTGGCTGTTTTCATTTTCATTATCAACCCTTTCTATTGTTCAGCGATAGTAACCCATTAAGCTTACTCCGTCCTGTACGAAACCTGTCTGAGGTCAAAGTTTCTCCTCATCGAGCCTGGTGCATGTCCCGTGTTCCCAGACATCAAGTGTGTGGTGCGTTAGCGAACCACGGAAAGATCAAAGAGCATCCTGACTCTCTTTGTGGCCTGTTTCTTTGCCGATAATGGTGGTTCTATCAGCACCTTCAAAGGGAGAAAAATAAATCCACGCAATCATTACGCGTCAACACTGCAGGAAAGTGGAAAGAAAAAAAAAACATATTCAAAGGGCGCTCAAATCCAAATCGAGTGAAGCGCTGAGCGAAAGGCTTTGATTATGCAATATTTTGGAAAACCTGTGTAAACTACACTACTAAGAATGAAGGACAAGAGCTCTGCAATTGACTTGAAAAAAGGGCTTTCGTCAAGTGTGGCAAACCCTTTGTGTTTGCCCATGTTTTTGCAGAGTCCACGGCAACGCAAACAAGATGTTTTTGCGTTATTGAATAAGTGCGGAACTGTGGCAACAATGCACACCTGCACACATGGTGCTATCTCGGCCTCAGATGAAAATACCCCTCAACAAGGACATAGTATGTCACGCAGAGCTCACACTTGCAAGGCCATTTATGGTTCAACACTGCCACTAGTGGCACAGCGCTATTAATGCAGGTGTTTAAGTACCTGCGGCCCAAATCATTTCAAACCCTGCAGTAGAGAAGCGCTCCCCTACCTGGGTACCCAGAACGTAGCAGGGGCCCATATTGAGCTGTTCTCATACAAGAGAGAGTTCAAGCCCGAGCTTGGTAATGCTCCTAATCAATTAGATGCCTCATCCCCCTGAGGGTACTCACATTAACTTGAGTATAGGTTTTCACTTAGTCCGGATCAGCGATCTCTGCGGTGGGATTCCACACCACAGTTCCTTGATTATCTAAAATGAGTACGAACTGGAGGGGCCACCGAGGAGCAGAAAGGTCAGTGGTGGATCTAGTCTACGGCGTGTGTGTGTGTGTGTGTGTGTTGGTGTGCAAATGTTTTTGTCTCTAAAGGTATGTGTGCAGTGTGCATCTACATGCATTTGGGTGTGTGTGTGTGTGTGTGTGTGTGTGTGTGCGCTCACATATATTATCTTCTGTGTGTGTGTGTGTGTGTGTGCGAATGTTTTTGTCTCTAAAGGTATCGTGGCATCTACATGCATTTGG
>OLKM01001423.1:49680-72180 GCA_900291075.1 Melanogrammus aeglefinus | reverse complement strand
AGGTGTCTTTAATTAGTTGAGACCAGACCGCCTTAAAGAGTCCCCTCTACCTTGCTCCGCGAATCTCCTTCTCCCCCCTGCGTGTGCGCGTGTTTGTGGGCGTCCGCGATCTTGCACGCATGTGCATGTGGAAGACATGAACCCCCCCCCATTCCAGTTGCCCGAACCACTGTCTGCCTCACCATCAAGTAAGCATCAATTAAACATCCGAATGGATGGTTCGAAGTACTCGCGGAGGCACCACTTCACCTAATCCCTGGATTACGCTAAACGAGCCACCTTGTGGAACTTCTGAATATTTGATGGCGATTGCCGGCGAATTTAGCAAAAGTAGAGTGATTTATTTTCAGTGTGAGCAGAGACGGGGGCCACGCCGGGCCAAACCCTGCAGAACGGAGGCGGCAACAGGTCGATGAGCCAGGGGGGGCTGTGATGCCATTGTGTCAAACCCCCGTGGCTCAGTGGCAAGCGAACAGAAACAACAGCTTTATGGGAAATGGTGTTTGAATACTGATGTCTCCGGAGCAATACTACTTCATGCATATGGGGACGCTGAACAGTGGCAAGCACACACGCACACACACACACACACACACACACACACACACACACACACACACACCACAGTCACACACACACACACACACACACACACAACACACACAACAACACACACACACACACACACACAACACTTAAACCTGATGGGAATGCTAGTCAAAATCAAAAAGGCCTCCACTGCTTGGTGGACTTTTGCCAGAGGCATCTCACACTCATTGAACCTTTGTCAAGGATGATAGGCGCGCGCCACACACACACACACACACCACACACAACACACACACAACAACACAACACACACACACACACACACACACACACACACACACACACACACACACACACACACACACACACGTAGATGCACACATACCTTCAGAGACAAAATCTATCTTACCTATTGCAGTTACAAGAATTGAAGAAAACAGATAATACAGACCGAGATAATATTTTAAATACCTGTGATACAGTTTAGTCATTGTATCACAGTGTAATAATATTTCAATTAACCTATTGGCCCTATATTGCCAGTCAACGTGTAACTTTTGGTAAATCTGATTGATCCTCTAGAAATAGTCTCACCTCGATCATATTGAATGGCAATTCTATAGTACGCATATGACTGAAAAGAATTCTCCAACATTTCACTCATACAAGTACATATGTACGTATAGATATGTATGTATCTTACATTGATTTGTCTTTACAATGCAGGGATTTGGGCCGAGAAAGGGGTTGTGCGTCACTGACAAAGAGCCTTGTAATGTGTAGGGACCACGTGGTTCACCTGCCTATGCACTCATCTGAATGTTTCAGAAGACACATGGGCTCATGCGATATGAATAGACAGATGTATGGATGGAGAAATGGATGGATGGATAGATGGGTAAAGAGAAGGATTGATCAAGTGAGTGATGAGAGTGGGGTCGGGGGTGAGGGGAAGGAACAAGGGGAGGGGGCCGAGGGGAGGAGGCCGAGGGGAGGAGGCGAGAAGGGAGGAAAGGAGATTAGAGAAGATGTAAGCAGAAGAAAGGAGAACAGAGCAGAAAAGAGGAGAAGAGATTGGAGGGAAGAGAGAGAATAGGAAAAAGAAGATATGAGAGGTCAGTGAAGGACTGGAGAGGAGAACATAATAGAGGAGAGGAGAGGGAGACAGGGCTCCAGACTGCGACCAAATGGTCGCATTTTGCGACCAAAATCTGTGACAGTGCGAGTAAATCTTTAATCTACTCGCGCATGCGCGACAAGTAAATTTGCCGATTTTTTTCTATTTTATTGTTTTTGCTGACAAACTTACAGTCCACTAGTTGGCGGTAATGCAAAAAATGAGCTGGTTTGCTAAGCGACATTTACTCATTTACTCCAAAAGGAGACGGCTGGCCAATGGTGTGAGAGCGGGGGGGGGGGGCGAATGACCACTGTGATAGGCTAATGTGAAAAGAGGCGGGTCTTTGGAGTTATCGCGCAAATCCACAGATTTCACATACCGGCATCAAAACAATGGAAAATGGCGGCGAAGCGGACTATCATCTCGTACTTTCTACCAAGTAACGTTAAACATAATGTTAAATTTTCTGCTTGCGCCCCTAAAATTTTAAGTTAGGGGCCACTGTGCTCCTAGTGAAAAATGTTAGTCTGGAGCCCTGAGAGAAAAGAAAAGAAGAGAAGGAGAGCGAAGAGGAGACGTGAGGAAAAGAGAGGAGAGGTCAAGAGGAGGACAGGTTTAGGGAAAGAGAGGAGAAGAGACGACAGGAGCCGAGGAGAGTAGAAGAGAGAGGAGAGGAATGGAGAAGAGAATAGAGGAGAAGATAAGAGGAAAGCAACTCTGTTGACATGCCGTGTGTCAGACTGCAGAGCGGCCAGAGCAGAGGCCAGAGTTGGAGGCCTTTTTGATATTTAATTGGAATTGATCCTGTGGAGCAGCTGAACATTTCAACTGCAGGCCGAAACCATACATTTATGTATGTAGGGATGGGGAGCTGTGCATTTACGTGTGTGTTTGTGTGCGTGTGTGCGTGTGTGTCTGTGTGTGTCTGTGCGTGTGCGTGCGTTGTGATCAGCATTACAGCCATGCTGAATAAGAGAGTGCAAATATCAGACACCAAAGCAAAACCCTGTGAATTAGA
This sequence comes from Melanogrammus aeglefinus, assembly GCA_900291075.1. Taxonomy (NCBI): domain Eukaryota; kingdom Metazoa; phylum Chordata; class Actinopteri; order Gadiformes; family Gadidae; genus Melanogrammus; species Melanogrammus aeglefinus. The sequence goes on along the minus strand of OLKM01001423.1, from coordinate 69,493 downwards.
CATCAGAGCAAAGCAACCCTAAGCCAAACTTTTAATATTTCTTTGGAGATGATTTATTTATTCACCTCATGGCAACAGTGGCAGGATGAAAAGCAACCTGTCTGGGGCTCAACAAAACAACCAAACAACAGAAAAACAACAGCCATTACATCGGAGGCAAAGAAACAGAGGAAATGTTTAGTTTGAGTTTGTACATAAGGCATGGTAAGGTATGCATTAGTGTTTCTCTGGACATTTACATGACTTCAGCTTAAAGTGGCTCCTAAGGAAGGACAGTTATGAACGTGAGAAAGATCACAGACTCACCATAAGTTTGTGCACTCACTCACAGATTCATTAACTCACTCACTCATTTATTAACTTTCTCACCAACTCATCCAATCAGAAACTGATTTCTGCACGCAGTCACATGGTCTCTTACATCGATTACTAACTCTCTTGCTCACCCACTTATGTATTCACTCTCTCACTTAATGACCCACTTGATCATTCATTGATTCATTCACTATCTCACTTACTCATTAATTCACTTTATGTGCTAGTATAATCACAAAAATGAAATAAGATCAAATTTTTGATGCAGGTGTGTGTGTGTGTGTGTGTGTGTGTGTGTGTGTGTGTGTGTGTGTGTGTGTGTGTGTGTGTGTGTGTGTGTGTGTGTGTGTGTGTGTGTGTGTGTGCGTGTGTGTGCGAGTTGTGTGTGGGTCTGCGTGTAAGAGTGTGTGTTGGTGAGTATGTGTATGTGTGCGCATGAGTATGTTTTAATGGATACGTCTTTTAAAGGCAGGATTTCCAACGACAACTCGCGGCGGTGGGGAGTCTGTGAGCACAGCATGGAGGCTGCGTTAGCGCCAGGATCAAAGTGGGCAGAAAACGGCGTCCGTGTCGTACACAGGCCTGCTCAAACACTAGAGGCTCCCTACCCTGATCAGCGTCACCTCCAATATTCTGTTTGCTCCTCAAGATACGTGAGCAAAACTCTCATACATATTGATGAACACACACACACACACACACACACACACACACACACGCACGCACGCACACACCATCATGGTTGTCAGCCTTTTCACTCACCGGGAACACGCTGAGACCAACCCACACAACAACACACAAACCCATAACGACACACATTCTCAAAAAAACACCCATTCAGACACCTACAATCACGCACCTTCAAAAACACCATCACAAAAATCCTCCACACTCGGAATTTGCACGCTCAACATGAAACAGACACATACACACAGAGAAACCCATACAAACACAAATGTAGGTATTAGTTAAAAAGGAAGTAGAGAGAGAGAGAGAGAGAGAGAGAGAGAGAGAGAGAGAGAAGAGAGAGAAGAGAGGGAGAGAGAGAGAGAGAGAGAGAAGTAAGAGATGAGTTAGAGAGAGAGAGAGAGAGAGAGAGAGAGAGAGAGAGAGAGAGAGAGAGAGAGACAATGCCTAAAGACATGAGTGTCTCTCCGCTGAACAAAAGAACAGCCCCCCTAAAAAAAGCCATTGCGACGCCCTCAGCAGGCGCGCGTCGTGATTAATGAAAACAAATATTGGGAGGGAGCGGGACACGGGCGGCAAACAAAGGAGCAGACATCATAATGCTTTCAGAGTCCTCCCAGACAGCCCTCTAGCTAGCAGACATCACGAATAATGGTGGTGGGGAGGGGGGAGAAAAAGGGGGAGGAAAAAGGGGGAGGAAGAAGAGAGAGAGAGAGAGAGAGAGAGAGAGAGAGAGAGAGAGAGAGAGAGAGAGAGAGAGAGAGAGAGAGAGAGAGAGAGAGAGAGAGAGAGAGAGAGAGAGAGAGAGAGAGAGAGAGAGAGAGAGAGTGAAAGAGAGCGTGAAAGAGAGCGTGAAAGAGAGAGAGAGCGAGAGAGATTTTAGAAGTGTATAGGCAGAAAGAGAAAACCGAAGTAAGTTTGAAGAAAGAGATCACAGACGGGAGACAGGCAGACAGAAGGAGAGATTGCGTTAGAGAGAGAGAGAGAGACAGAGAGACAGAGACAGAATGTTCTAAAATGTACACATTTAGAATAAGAATAGAGCTTGAGCGAGCCTGAAGGCCATCTCAAAGAACTGCGTGGTCCACAAGGTTCTAGTCAGAAGGTTATTGGTCCTTCCCAATTCTTCAATCTACTTAGTGACATTCTTTGACAAGATGCTTAACCTCTACCTGTCCCTCGATGGACTGGTTCTGTGTTCTCTCAAAATCAAGCATCTCCTCATTTCAAAAGTGAAAAAAATTATTCCACATGATGTTCATTGTTCCAGTTGACAGCTACTACGAAAAGTCTTATTGGTTACAAAAAAACAATCGCTCCTCCAAACAAGGCACGTTCCGCCAATTTCCGTACATGGTACCGTTCAGCTGAGTTTCAGCGGTTTCACAACTACTCGGGTGTGCAAGCTAGGAACGAGAGCGTTTTTTGTTTACAAAATCAGTCATTAAGAAAACAGGAGTTTTAATGAGACTTTGAGTTTATTAGACACGGCTGTTAGCACAGCGGTGCTGCAAGCTGTGTTTTCATCTGAACCGGCGGCAAAAAACACGTTTGCCAACATTTACTTGGTGAACACGGAAACTCCAGGTTTCAGGCATAATAATGCAGAGGAGTAGATGGGATACATTTGGTATATTTGCCCTGGAGAATATCTGTTAGCTTAGGTGTCAACAAAGATTAATGAGGTCAGATATCACAATTGTCCACTGTTTAAACATTAAATAAACATTACGATGGGGTTTTTTCTGCGGTCCACCCCAATGCAGAGATGTATGGCGAGCACCTCATACTGATGTAGCCAGGCCAACAGTCAAAAATACAAACCTTGTTTGGTTTATGGACTGTTGGCCTGGCTGCATCGTATGCATATATCTATAATAATAACCAATAAGATTTATCAAGTTGGGGCTTGATAAACAAACCAATAGACATTTGAAAGTTAAAAGGTGTCCAAATTGTCAAAATAAGATAAATGACAAGATAAGCATATCTTCTGTGAGCATCATGATTAGCTTAAGCATCACCACTAGCATCTTTTTTATTAATGACATTGAGCATACATTGTGAATAACAAGGGGTTTATATTGTGCACAGATGCTTCTAGCGGTGCCTTGAATAGTAATTTTGTAAATAAAGCATGAATATAACCAATAGCAAGGACCTTTAAGTCAACTTCACTTGTACAAGATGGTGCGAAGATTTTTCTAAATAGATGACTTGATTGTCAATTAAATTATTTCTTCATAGAAACGATAATTGTTTTTGTTTTATGTTTTGCATTTATTTGGTTTACTAAATAGAAATGCAAATAGTTGTTTGTGGTTTTTTAAAAGTGCTGTGAAAGGTTGAATAGGATTTCATGTAACTCGACACAAATTGGGTAAACACAAGCATAAAAATAAATAATAGTTATCTCGACTTGATACACAAACATTTTAACCTTTATGAATTCAAACTTAAAAAATAAAACCGATCAATGGGGCAAGCTGTGAAATAATAGACCCAGGACTGTGTGGTCCAATCAACAAAGCAATATTTCTTTGCAGTGATGCTCCATAAACAAACAGCCAACCACTGAGTGTGCGCGCGCGTGCGTGCGTGCGCGTGACATGTGTGTGTGTGAGAATGGTGGGACCAAAGGGAGCAGTAGAAGTTGAATGAAAGAGGAGGATGGGAAGAGAAGGCAGTTACCTTCGAGGATGGCTTCCTTTTGGAGACAATACTACTCCCAATACAGAATACTGCTGTAAGGGTAAGGAACCCAGTCTGTGCATATGCAATTACGTTCCATTAAATTACATTACATTGCGTGCATTAAGTGCAATAATAGAGCACAATAACAAGATATATAGATTTTATTCAATATTTCTTCATTTGTTCATAAAGAGGCAGTATATGAGGCTACCATCAAATAGTGGAAGAAATCTGGATGCGACACTGGGGGTGACCGGCCATCCATTCGCTGCCACCATCGCTGCGACCCAACCGCTCCTACGGAGCATGCTGTACAAAGTCAGCGGGATACATCTGTTCCCCCCCCAGAAGGTCACCCGGTTTATGGGCCAGGTTCCTGTCATCTCGCGTCTAGACGACTGCAACTCCCTTCTGGCTGGTGTAGCCTGCCTGTGTCACTCGTCTTCTGCAGCTCATCCACAATGCAGCAGCCCGGAATGTTTTTCACCCGAGTTCCCCCCTACTTCACTACCGGAGGCTCCGTGAATATGATTCAAGTCACTGATGCTTGCCCACCGTGCTGCGTTTGGTTCAGGCTCATCCTACATCCAGGACATGGTCAAGCTGTCCGTCCCCCGTCCCCACCCCCCAGCCTGTGCACCGTGCTCTATGACTGCCACGTCTTTGCTGCTCCTACACTCGGTGGGGACCTCACGTGTCGCAGTATCTTGATTGTTTGCTGTCCTGGCTCCACAACGGTGGACCGACCTCCCCACTGACAGCATGACAACTGAAAGCCGAACTACCCTCCGCTGCAGGTCGGAAACTCATCCTCCGGACTGAGTCTCGGGCCAGTCTCTGTTTCTTGTTTCTTGATTGTGGCACTCCAAGCAATTTTCTTCATTGATTAACCCATTTAGGCCTAAAACGCCTGGAAAAAATGCCTGTAAAACCTATGGGAGATATTAAAATGACCCCCTAAAACCTGAAGTTTTTCTGGAAATTCAACAGAAGTGTCAACGCCTACTAAATAATTGATTTCTCAGCCTCTGTAGCAGATAGAAATGAAATTCAAAAAGTAATTTGGAGAGCTTTATACCTGTGGCTTTCATGTGAAGTTGTGTTTATTTGTCCAAACCGGGTCAGCAATAAAATCATCCAAATCGCTTCCTTCGCTTATTTCTGAGGTCCCTCCGCTACACTCCTCTTCCGCCATGTTTTCAAAGTTCTTGAAAAGTCTGGAAAAGTCCCATGGTGCATTGCGACATTCCCACACGTATTCTGATGCATTTCATTTGCCAAGAGACCGGAAATAGGTGGAAAAAACTACAAAGACTACAAAATGACGTATCCGCTTTCCCGGTTTGAAAGGTAGAACGACGCAACAGCGCCCCCCGGTTTTAATGGTAGAAATGCAGTAATGCTGTCCCTGTCTAAATGGATTTACTCGTCAGCTAAATAATACTGTTTATTTAACGCCAGCAAAATGAATAGAATGTCTTGTAATCCATTGAGTGTGATGCAACGTATAGTATCATATGATTTGATAATTGGCCAGTTTGATAAAGTGTGGGTATAAAACAATTTAAAAAAGGAAGAGAAAACCGCGCCTTCGGCCAACGCCTCTTCTGGCCTTCTGTCTCGCCTCAAATAACCCTTGACCTCCTTTAATAGCTCAATCTAGCTTAGACAGAAACACACACACACACACACACACACACACACACACACACACACACACACACACACACACACACACACACACACACACACACACACACACACACACACACGACAGCAGTGCTGATAATAGGTCAGTAAATGACCACCACACACACAGGACAGCAGTGCTGATAATAGGTCAGTAAATGACCACCACCCCCTCCTCATCCATTCTGTTGTTGATTCGATCTCTCACCTACGTGGTCAGAGGTCAAATGCTATAAAATAATTCCCTTGGCCCCGTCCAAGACCCGTAGTCAGAATAATCTGTCACTTTATAAATTACTGTTTCCTGCCCCACGAGATGCATCACAACATGTCACAACCATGTTGAATGCTAAGAGCTCAGACCCAGGGAGTCATGCAAGGATAAACAAAGCAAAACAGCAGATAAATCCAACCAAAGAGCCTGATCTTTACATAAGGATGAGAAAAAAGGATGAGGTTTGACGGATGACTAACAGGAATTCATATACGAGTACGATAATTACTTTAAGTCAATAATAGGACGCTGGCGTGACATATGTATATATCTCCCATAATCAGTTCCGTTGGCGGGAGGAAAAAGAAACGCGACTATTTTTGCTTTCTTCATCTTTTATTCCTCTTGCAGGGAAAAAATCGAATCACTCTCAGTGGTTTCACTTAATCACAGGGGAACCAAACAAAGGCCCGAAAGCAGAGTCACTCCTTAATCTCCTTTGAGAATACATATTGGAAAGAAAACAGTGCCGAACATTCCTTCAGGGTCTTTAGCTCTAAACGGCAACGAGACAGAGAGGCCTTTGAGGGGAGCTAAAATTACACGTGGAGTGATCCCTGCTAAAATTATCCCACTCTTTTATATTGCGCCGGTGAAGAATTCATGCTCATGTTTAATTCCCGAGTTCTGATAACGAATGTCTGTCCTCCGAGCACCTGAAGATTAATACACTTCGAGCAGGTGTGCTCAGTCTTTTTATAACACGTTCCCCCGACTATTTAAACGCCCGGGCTCGGCGACTGTCAGCTTACGAATATGAGCTTTTTCTACAAGAGGGGGGGAAAAAGGGGCCTGCGACCCCATAATATTAAAAGATGTAGATACACAGACACAAACACACACACACACACACACACAACACACATCGCATTGGGATCTCACTCCTCAATGCACATCATATAGAGATAAACATCTGCCGAGATTTATGCACACCCCGAAAGAAAAACTGATTACGAAGTAAGGTTTGGCTTTGGAATGTTTGCAAAGTAATCACCGAAGAGATTGAACTTATGTTCCCCCTGTCGCTGGAACAAAACGGTGAGGAGTCAAAGTATAGACCCAAACTACTTTGGATGTGTACACAAACACACACACACAAGATGCACTCAAACCCACACGTCCCATGGACACAAGGACACACCTTGACACACACAGAAACAACCACACACCCACACACCCACACACCCACACACAGGCACCGGCGTGTGCTGCACATTCCGAACCTTGAGTGATGAAAAAGCATATCCAGATTTCACACTCCAATAACAACAAGTAATCAGGGGGCCGGTGGTGGTAGTGGCGGAGGAGGTGATGGAGGAGGAGGTGGTGAAGGAGGTAGTCAGCGTCCAACAGACCGAGAAGGAGTGACGTCGTTGCACTCTAAACACCTGTCTCCAAATGGACACATCAATCCCTATTCCACAGACTGCATCGGGCACGCTCTCACATACACACACCCTTGCACACCCTCCACGTGCACACACTCTCACACATACGCACTACTGCAAACACACACACACACACCGGATGTTTTTAATGTACGGCGTAGCCGAATTGTTTTGTAGCAATGAGTATTCTTACTTCTTTATCTTTTTCAAACTGCTTTTGACCATCCTTGACATTCCTGAAGAATTTTGCCAGTGATACTTTATAACTAATTTGGATGCTAGATGTTAATTAAGATTAGTCTTTTAGAAACTATCATGGATTACAACATCACGCTGCGTGAGGAAGGTCAGACGAAGCATGAAAAAGAGTGAATACTCTGATGCATGCACCAAATTGGCAAAGCAGGACATGAGGCAAACACGTCTTAAAAGTTACATTTTGAAGACTTTTGCAAAAAATCAGTTTATCCTCCTGGAGGACAAACAGACCTCAGCTAGCAACAAACACCGTAATATCGGTGAGTGATGATCTTCCGCGCGATGCTCAACAGAAGTTGAACATCAGAAATATAATAACTCTAGCTGAACAACACAGCTCAGTGCAAGCTATTAACCAAAAAGTTGGGATGGAAACAGAAACAGTGCGAATGAGTCAGGAATTTTTTCAGAAACAGATTGCCAATTTAAAAAAAAAGTTACCATACCAGAAATGTATCAATAACTTAAAATACAAAATTGTTGATGTGAGTGCTTGCGTTTCTTTGCAGCACATTATCCAACACTGTTAAAGACCCACGGGTGATGGCTGGAGGAGATGAAGACTGGGATGGGAGGTTAGGAGACACCACAGGGCCCCGGATCAGTAGGGAGATGGAGGGAACTCAAGCTGAGAACCGATCTGTTGCAGCTGGTATAATCGGATGTCTCTGCAGGTCAGGGGAGCGGCGAGGGACGGAGGCTGCATGTGACAAAACGCTGTCTGGGGACAGGGAAAGCAGGCCAGCGAGAAGCACTTAGCACCTGATCTGGATGATGCTCTCATTTCACACACACACACACAAACACACACCTACGCACAAAGGTATGCTCACAAGCGCCCACACACAGAAACACACACACACGCATGTGTGCAACTGTGCATACACACATACACAAACACACACACACACACACACACATGCCAACACACAGTGACACATACTCATTAAAACACATATATGAGCACAAATATAAATACATACACACCTACCAGCACACAAATACATAAATATACAAATATATATTCACATACAGAAACACATAGCCATAACCACATAGTTGCACACAAATACATACCCATCCCAACACAGAAAAACACACACACACACACACACACACACACACACACCCAAGCACTTTGCCTAATAGAGTAGCAGTAGTAGTCAGCGTTTCCCATGGCAGGCTGTAATCGCATGGCTGGATATAGTGATGGATTTTGGGTAAGGGGCAGCATCAGCACCGATGCATTAAACACACACACACACACACACACACACACACACACACACACACAGACAAACACACACACAAAAACACATAAAAACATAGTTTTCCGACAGACATATGCAGAAACACTTCGAAAAGCACACAAAAAACACACCGACTCAAAATCTAAATTCTAAAAAAACACACACACACACACACACACACACACAGTCTGAGACAGGTGCAGACAGAATGCAGAAGAGTCCTGAAGCTTCCGAGTGAAGGATGCTCTCTCTTTCTCTCTCCCTCTCTCTCCTCACTCTGCGCTCCACAGCTCCCCCCCTCCCCTCTTAATATAACCATTCAGTTATTTGCATTTATATGGTTCTGCCCGACGACCCCACTCCTGAACAATGCACGGTGATGTAATCTATTCTCACATTGCAGGCCCACAAAAAAAAAAACACAAAAAATGACTGGCTGGTTAGCTATGCATTGTTTTACATAATTACATGTTTGATCGAGCAAAAGGCAACCGCCGTTCCATCAAAAGAGAGTCATCCTGGTCTCCCATGTCTCTTGATCGTTATTTTTATAATGTTTGCAGCGATATCCCATGTAGAGACTTTAGGTCGTGGTTGTGGATAGTGAGGTAATGAATGTTTGCTTAAAAAAGATCCATAACCAGGGATTACTACTCTGGTCTGGAAGGCCTTTAAATAATTCACTCACTGGGAGGGGAACCCTCAACTTTCACACACCAACAATAGAGCTTGAAGGCTTGAAAATTCGTGCAGAGGATATGCGTGCCTTTCTGCATGAGCTGAAATCCAACTTCACTCACACATTCCTTTTATAATGCTTTGAATTGACACACACGCTTTAAAACATTTATTTATTTAACCAGATGAGTCTCATTGAGATTAACATCTATTTTTCCTGAGCCACCTGGGCAAGACAGCAGCATCAATCAATACACGAACGAGAGAAGCACTCATACCCAAAGATACAAGAACAACGGGAGCACGCATTAAAACTCCAAATCTGCTTGATATTCATCTGAACTGTTTGTTTGAAACGCCGCCTAAAGCTGTCCAGTTTGAAGTCCTTCAAAATGTAAGCAAATCGTCCATTCCAAATAAAATCCTTCGGTTTCCAGTCCTCCTGCAGAGTTTCGCATGGATGGAGCAGCCTGGTCCAGACCTCCTTTCCACGGACAGGATCAAACATGTGCACGTGATTCAGCACTGATAAGGTGGACGTATGTGTGCAGCATCTCAATAAAAGGTAAGTATCGCTCCTCTACCGTGTGTTGCTTTGCTCAAAAACGTGCGTGCGTGCGTGCGTGCGTGCGTGTGTGTGTGTATGTGTATGCATGTGTGTGCCTGTGGTTTTGGAAAAAAGCCGGCAATAAAAAATAGGTCGTAAAAACGACAAACAGAAACAGTCTTCTCCATCTTGCTCACCCAGACTTCCATTAGTGTGACAATTTCATTAAACAAACATAATGTACGAAATCATTTCCGCGACTTCGCCAGCTCCGAGAAATTAACGGCAACATGGAAGTCATACATAATGAATTTGAACATTTGCCATCTACAAGTCTCCCACAGTCAGACATTAATTCACCCCTGTGCCGGGTGAGGAAATGGGAGGGGTGGGGGGGGGGTGGAGGGCAAGACGGAGAAATGGAGAACCGGGGAAAAATGAAAAATGTAGGGAGATTTTGGAGAGAAAGGATCAGAGTTAAAGGATAACTTGGGGATATTTTGAACCAAACTGCATTTTCCCCATCATTTCGGTGACTTATGAGAACAAATCTTTTTGAAATTGGACCAACCTTTGTTTACGTCCCCTGCAAGTGTTTTCCTTCTTTCACTGACACGCTCAGAATATCTGACAACACGGCCTTGCTCAAGAAGAAGTACCGCTCAGAAAACCATGCGTTCTCAAGAATGGAATTTTGGCGGGAAATGTTCTCATTCTCACCACAATCTGAACCCTACTTCACCCAAATATTATAGGAGACACACGCTTGCTGTAGTCCAGGGACGGGCAACTTTCATGATAAAGAGGGCCACATTTTTCAGCATAACCATCAGAGGGCCACATGACTGTGCCCTTCAACTAAACCCAAGCTGAGAGAAGTTACAACATTTTGAATTTGATAGATATAATTTCATGTCTTCTGTTGCATTTTGGGGATGGCCACTACCTAAAAAATCTTCCATTATCAAAACCTATGTCGGGTATGTTTATTGAAGCAACATGCATTCATTTCATGTTTTCCATGCTCAAAACAGCCACATGAATGGTTAGTATTTTTATGAGTGCAAAGGGTTCACATACATCATCATTCAATGATGTCACAAAACTGAAAATCAGTTTTTGAGTGAAGCGGGAGTTAAAGAGTGAAGCGAGCGGGATGAGGTTTGGAGAGAATTTGGAGACAACCCTGAGAGATCCATTACTGAGCGCCACAAATAAGGCAAATAAATAATTAACCAACAAACTGGTTTAGTATCATTAAAATCTGAAATCAATACCGGCCGTTTTCAAGTAATGAAACCTTAATAAACTTCCAGGATAGCCGGCAGTGTAGAAGTGTCTGCTTACTTTAGTAGTGCTCAGATTGGATTTAAATTAAATCTTAGCACATTTATTGTTGGCCGATATAACTGTTTAGCAATAAAATAGCATTTGGGCCATTTGTGAATGCTCTAGATAAAGTTAAACACAAATTATGATGTTTGCTGATAATGCACGTCATTTTGGATGAAAAGCAAAATATTCCCCCTAAAGGATCTTATTGGCTCTCAGGGGGCTAAATTGTTGTGTCATCGAACGCCATCGAATAGAAACCCTATCACCCACAGCTTCAAATTGTTCCCTTGTGCAGCGAACTGCAAAATTAACATTTGTGCAACTCTAGTAAATGCAAAACAATCTTTTTAATAGGACACCGGACAAAGGGAAAGCAAACCGATCCTTTAAGTGCTCTCATTAGTATAGATCGCGAACGCTTAATCATTGTGATAGGCCACAATTTTCTAGTGTCATATCTATTAGATTATATGATCTTCGTTATAAAGCGACCGAGTAATACATATTACCCTTCATTGAGCATTAAAGGAGTGAAACGTGCAGAGACGACATCCATCAAGATGGCAAAGTTAAAGGTTTACGCTAGATCAAATTAGGGCAGGGCTTGCCTCTCTCTTCGGCTCTCTTTCCAGGCGCCCAGAACAATTTAACATGACTTCCATGACCAAGTGGAAGACATTGAGCATCATCTAATTCTCCCCTCGCATAAATCCTGCCATCATTTATCTTGACACAGCTCCGCAAAATGCTAATGGTAACATTTTAGGGAAGGGGGAGATGGCAAAAAAAAAAACTGGTCAGCCTTCAGCCCAGTTGATTTATTGCTGAGTACAGTGAGGTCATACATTAATTTCTCTCCTTAAATAAAGGCCTGTTGTTTTTGCATGCATAAATAAAGAACAGACAACCTGCACTGACAAACACACACACACAGGCATGGGTCCAAACAAACACACTCAGGTAGACATGAATGCCCATACTCGTTTTGTGCTTGTGCCGCTACACACAAACTGACACACGCGCACACAGCTCAGGGTGTGGTGGGGAAAATGTCACAGTGTGTTTATCTTGCTTGGACAGATTTGATGGCTTGACAGTACCGTTGCAGCCTCCATTTTCTGCCAGGACTTTGTGGATGTGAGTATGTGTGCGTGGGTGTTTGTTGTATTTTGTTCGCGTGTGTGTGTGTGTGTGTGTGTGTGTGTGTGTGTGTGTGTGTGTGTGTGTGTGTGTGTGTGTGTGTGTGTGTGTGTGTGTGTGTGTGTGTGACGGGAATTCGTTACGCCGCCACACCACAGAAGATAGGCTAGCGTAGCAGCGCCGCGCATGACCAGAGACCCATCGCATGTGACGCGGCCGGGCCGGCGGTCTGACAGGCATGTGACAGGCCCAGGCCACTGCTCAAGGACTTCTTCCCGGGCTCCATTACCCCCGCAGCCAAACACCGGACACACCGGCTCCAATTTCCCCTTCATGGTCACATGGGCAACACGGCGGTCCAGCATACCAAAATGGAGCACTGATTACCACTTCGCCAGAGATTAATCACCTGCCGATGGAGGGGCGCACACACACACACATGCACATGCATCCACACATGCAGAGAGACACACCTTACAATCTTGTCACCCAAAAGATTTCGAGACAAATATGACAGGAGGATGGGCAGCAAGGGTGTGTGTGTGTGTATGTTTGTGCGCATTCGTGTGCGCGTGCGTGTGTGTGTGCGTGAACGAGAGTCTGTTTGAGTGGCAGGGGAAACTAAAGTGATCTGTTGTGGTTTACTTGTTGGTTGTTAACACTGCCAGCCCAGCTTTTCTTCTCTTGTCTTATACTCTTCTCCTCTAGTATTTTCTTCAAACAATCCAAAGCACTGCTCTGAGATGGCAGAGTGCATGTGATTGAAGAGGAAGAGGAGGGGGGGGGGGGGGGGGGGGGAGAGACACTGTGGAAGAAATATAGTGATATTGGGAGGATGGGGGGGGAGGCCGTAGTGGAGAAGGAAGGGGGGGGGGGGGGGGAGATGAGAGGAATAGTGGTGAGAAGATGGATAGAGTGTGATGGTTTGAGTACAGGAAAGAATCGGAAGTGCTTCTTCATCGAAAATCTTTTTATTGGGTCATCTGTACGGTTTTAGTGTTGTTAAAACTGCCTTTGTTTGACAGTATTCTTTTTTTTATGCCCCTCTATTTTTTATAAATGTTTTAAAGATGCAGTGTGTAGAAATAAGTGGCACCTAGGGGAACTGACTTGGCAGAAATTTAATATAATATTCATAAGTGAGTTTCAATGAGACTATAATTTTATTATTTCGTAAGCTAGGAATGAGCCCTTTATATCGCTATAGGGAAAAGGTCCATGGAGCCCATCGCGTCCCATGTTTATACAGTAGCCCTGAATGTACGCGTAAACAACTAAAACAATCTATCAAGGAACCTAATCCCTTGACAAATTGCGATTCAGGAGGGCTAAGGCGATGGCGTTATTCGTACCCACCAGGCCCATTCCAACATAGGCCAATCTGCTGGCTCCCCACTAGATGGCAATGAGCCCTGCACACTGCACCTTTAACTATGATTGCGTTCCACTTTCATTTCAAATTGCCTGGTAGATAAACAGAAGTGATTCAGGTCATATCATGAGACACTTTGCTTTGTAAACCTATGAGTCAGTGCGTCGAACCGTCATGACAGAGAGTTCTCTGATGGATGTGCTGCCAAAATCATTATCCAATTATCCCATGTATCGTGCATATTACCTTTTCTCTGCCTTTCACCCCTGGTTATATTATTCCATCATTTACTCTTAGAAATTATTAATATTTTTCCCCTCTCTCTTCACATGCTATGGCGCTCTAGTATAATGATAACATGATTGGACGTTAGTTAAACATGGTCGGACGGAAATCAAATCTATAGGTATAAAATATATGAAGGATAATCATATGCAGATGAGTAGTACCTGAGATACTCCCCAGGCGTGTCCATGAGGTGTGAAATGCGACAAGACGTGCCCTTTAAAGTTGATGATCTGATTTGATTCATGTCAATAGAATGCCGTCACTCAAAAGAGTCATGAGAGAGAGCGAGAGCGGGAGAGCAAGAGAGAGAGAGAGAGGCAGACCAAGAGCGAGAGAGAGGCAGACAGAGAGCGAGAGAGAGAGAGAGAGAGGGAGAAAAAAAGAGCGACAGTGACACAGAGAGAAATTATTCTTTCATCGGATTTGATTATGAGGAATAATTCATGAAAGAAAGAAAAAAGATGTAGAAAAGCACACGTTGTGAGCTGCGCGTGCCCGCGCGTGCGGAGGGCAACACAGGGTCTTTCATGGGTCTTTCATGTTACACCATCATGAAAGTTTATGATCTGATGCCACCCCCGCCACTGCCATGGCGCCTGCCCCTGAATCACCCTGGCTGGATCGGAGGCCTGCCCAATTGGCAGGGCTGAGCTGTTTTGATTAGCTTGATTCAGACGAAGAATGGGACGCGTTTTGTGAACGCCCAGTTGCCAGTTTATTGTGACAGTTATGTGTGCTTCTCGTTGTCGTTGCTTACTCCATTATGCCCAGTCGAGTGTGTTAATTTCCATGCCACATCGCCTTGGCCATTTCATTTGAGCCTCCAATGTAGGCAAATGGCCGGATAAAACTAAAAAAAGAAAATCAAGACAAATAAATAAATGAACACAAGCAAATACATAAAAGTGCAGATGAATAAATAAATGCAAGTCTGTTTATAGAGAGAGAATGAGTAAATATGGATATGAAAGTTCCCATCATCACAAGCAGGCATGCGTGAATCATTTAGGGGGACAAAATATTTGCAGACACGTGTTGAATGGCTGATAGGATCTGTGGATGTGCTCTGGTGTTGACAGAGAGGGCCCCTCCCCTTCCCAAAAGGCTTCCAGCCGAAGCCCCACCACTGAGGCAAGATGTATACTATCCACACCTGTACCTGTGTATTTACCATTGATCCATTTTGAAGCTTTACCAAGTGACTTACACTGAATCCAGATACATGTCATTAAGAGGCATATAGGGGGTTAGGCATCTTGCTATGGCTTTGACATTGCGTTTTAAATATAGATATACAGTATATATATTCATATACTGTATATATTATGCATACTTCAAGCTGAGAGGTTTTTTGGCCGAAAGGTTTTTTTTTTTATATATATATATTTTTTTATATATATTAAATGTATATACATAAATTTTATCGATATATCTTTGATGGATATGCATATATACTGCATACAGCTGTATGGCATCCATTTGCAGTCTATGCATGTAGCAATAGTTTGTTTTCCCAAATGCACATCCATGCTGATGCTCCTATGGCTCATCAGCAACAACACACTTCTGAGCCAGGAATGTAAACATGCGTTGTATCCCACGAGGTGGTTCTGTCCGTATGTACGTTGAGAGCGAGAGAGACCCTGACTCTATGAGGTCCCCCCCCCCCCCCTCTACCAGCACCAAACACCACCACTGGGAAGCAAGCCTCGCTCTTCTCATTTCACGCTTCCCAACGTGGGGCAGCAAACAGCAACGTCCCCGGCGAGTCGCACTCGTGGAGCCAAATGAAAAGAGAGGGACGACGAAGAAGAAGAAGAAGAAAGAAGAAGAAGAAGAAGTCTATTTCTGTTGGAGTCTTGTTTAATTTGCCGCCCGCCTGGCCAACGAAAACAGGTCTGCGTGTTGTTGTCTGAGGGGGTGTGAGGAAGGGGAGGGAGGCGGGGAGGATGGTGTTATTCAGAGGATGGGATGGAAGGGAGGAAAGGAGGCGGTGGGGGGGTGGTTGTGGTGGTTATGAGTAAATAAAAAAGGGGGGGGGGGAAAAAAGATGGAGGAATTGGGTAAACCATGGATATTTTATTTAATAATACCTGAAGCGTTTTACTGAAAGAGGAACTTCAAAGCCTGGACATGAATATATCGACACACACACACACACACACACACACACACACACACACACACACACACACACACACACACACACACACACACACACACACACACACACACACACACACACACACACACACACACACCCTAGTATCTTTGCCAATCCACCCACCACATACGTACGCACACACAGACACACACACACGACAAACACTTGTGCAGACACACAACACACAAGCATTGTTACGTATTGTACACACATGCAGTTGTGCATACGCACGTACACACATGTGACACAAACACAAACACACATGCGTTAATGCACACATTCCTGTGGACTCACACACAAACAGACGCACACAGATGCCTGCAGCTGCCACCCAGCCACACAAACACACACACACAAACACAAACACACCCTACCGAGACACAGCACGCACATCAACCTGGAGGAGCTAATGCCTGCAGGTCTCCAGGCGATCAGCCACCTCAAGGGAGACATGGCGATAACACAAACTCTTTCTTCAAACTTCTGGCTACGGCGGCTCCCAACGGACACACAAACAAAAGGCCCGCCTTTATCTGCCTTTATCTCATTAAACACTCTATAACTCGCCTAATTGTTTACGCCGGGATTCAAAAGACTATCCCACCCAGGCTTTATCAGGTTTGTTAGACGGTGCGTGTGTGTGTGGTTTGCTGTGCGTGCGTGGGTTGCTGTGTGTGTGTTTTTGTGAGAGTGTGTGTGTTTTTGTGAGAGTGTGTGTGTGTGTGTTTTTGTGAGTGTGTGTGTGTGTGTGTGTGTGTGTGTGTGTGTGTGTGTGTGTGTGTGTGTGTGTGTGTGTGTGTGTGTGTGTGTGTGTGTGTGTGTGTGTGTGTGTGTGTGTGTGTGTGTGTGCGCACACGTGTGCGTGCACACGTGTGCGTACACCTCAACAGCACACCTTGTGTGTGGAGGAGGGTGCTGTTTGTGAGGCATTGTTGTGGAGACTTAAGATGTGTTTTAATTGGGATGTGTACTGCAGTGGAGCATAATAAGATAGTGGCGAGAGATTACGACCAACAAAAAGGCCTCTCTCTATTCGTCATTCGTTTTTTGTCCCATCCCTCTTGCCATACTTAGCCCTCTGCCTCCTTTTGTCACAGGAACATGGTAGTTGTAATGCCCAATACAATCCCCAGTGTAAGAGTTTTATTCGGGATAAAAGGTACTGCAGATAACATTTGAAAGTGATTGGATTGCATTAGCTGCTTTGTTTTCGATTGGCGTACTCCCTTGGGTCTGCAGAGTGTTTGTGGCAACAGTAATTCAACATAATAAATAAAACCTAAACGTTCTTTTTTTCTTTCTTACACTTCTGAGGGAGCCTGCCCTTGAGATGGATTTAATAGCAATCAAATCTAAGCAGCACTTGTGTCATTCTTAACACATTTGTAACACATTCAGCACCACACAACATCATTATGGCATGAGGACTTAATTCTAGAATCACATCTTCACTGCCATCAATATTATTTTTCTAATTATATTTAGAGTAAAGTAAAGCAAAAATAGGTGTGCTATTGAAACTATGTAGAGAGAAATTCTCCCCGACAGGGAAAAGGTCACGCAAAAAGGAAAACAAAGGAGCAGCAGAAAGCAAACTAGCAGAAATAAAAAATGAAAGTAGCACAGGTATCTAACCAAATATAAATAGAACATGACGAGGCGCATAAAGTGTGTGCAGGTAAAATAGCTCGGCACAGAAAATGTGCATTAATATTTTACTTTGAATATCCTACTCATTTTCACGCTTTCCAGCACCTGATGCCTCAGACTTGGCTGCCCTCCAGTCAACCTCCCCCCCACCACCACCACCATGTTTTCGGTCCAACATGATATTCACCTCATCAGAACCCTCCTCTCTCTCGCCCCTCCACCACCACCACCACCACCACCACCCCGGTTCCCGCTCCTCCTATCTATCAATCCACCCATCGTTCCAGCTTTGATCTTCCGACCTTCCAACAACAACTACTCACTCCAGCCCTCCGGCCATCCTCTCCCGAGATCCCAACCCCCCCCCCCCACCCTCCCCGCCGCCTCCTCCTCATCTACTCCCGCCATCAATGTCCACTCCTCTGAAATCTCCCCCTCCACACCCCCCAACCTCCTCCATCAAAGCCCTCCCCCCCTCTCCCACCTTCCCCCCCCCACAATTTCCCAGCATGCTCGGCTGTTTTGACCATTCCGGGGGAAAGCGGTGAGTGCTCCCAGGGTACTTATTAGTGCAAAGCTTTTTAATTACTGTTGGCTAATCGATGGTCACATTACCAACGGGGTCCCGATTGCCCGGTTACCATAGTGATGGATCACCTGTGGGAGTCCGCGGCTGCCATCACCGGAGTACGGATACGAATCACCCCTGTGCGGCAGACGCGTGCGTGCAGGGCGTCGCCTTTCATTTCAGCCACGCGCAGCAGGGGGACGGGGGGAGATGTCTGCGGCGGCTGTAAACACGAAAAACAGCTCAAGTGGAAAGTTCAGGTATGCAGGCAGACCGGGGTGATGCAACGGGAAGTAGCAATAAAGGTTAAAAATGAAAGCGCAGCTCCTCGGCAACACACTGAGAGAAGCCATTAGCTTAAAGACCCTCGCTAGCCAACCGACTGCAATCTTTGTCACCGCATTCATGAAATATTTCACATCATTTCATACGTACTGATTTGCATTAATGAAAGATAATCTGAACGCCTTTGAAGTTTTATTCTGTCCTCTGGGAGCAGGGGGAGAAGCTTAAGCGCGCACACACAGCCAGAGACTCACACACTCACACGCACACACACACACACACACACACAGTCGCTCAGAGACACACGCACATACAAGCACGCACACATTCAAATGTGAGCACACAAACATGTACAAAAACATGCACCGGCCCACACACACATGCACACAAACACTCACTTGTGCACATGCAGACATATACAATGTACAAATAGGCGTGCACGTATCCAAACAAACACACACACACACACACACACTAATCTGATGTTTCTGCTTGGCATACAGAATGAGGGCTCTTTGCACCTGTATCTCCCCTAACTATTAATCCTTCCATAGCCTCACCCCCCAAGAGACTGGAGAGCACAAACACACTCACACACACGCCTGCACACAATTACTCTTGTACACAAACACATAAAAAAGTATCTGTCTCTCTCTATCATATTTTGTGTCTCCCTCTCTCCCCCCTCTTGTCCTGCCTCTCTCACTCTCTCTCTCTGCTTTATTCAAGACAATTCCTCTTGACAATAACAAACTAAATCCCAAGTCTCTCTTATTCTTTCCTCCACAAGGCTTCCCATATTGAGCTCTTCATAAACCAAAAAGAAACAACCCTTCTAACTCCCTCCACTCTGTCCAGACCAAGTGTCTGCAGAGCAGTCAGAGGCAACAGTGTGCAGGGACCGAGTTCTGTTCCATAGCCGCCGGGGGCCTTGACGAGGGGCCCAGGGGCAGGAGTCGAACCAAAGAACACGCACGTCTTTAGGTGTGCCAGGTCTGCCCAAGCAGACCTGTGGTGTGAATGTGGGGAGGACATGTGGCCTGCACATGGATCCTCAGCAGCAGCCACCGGCCGGGCTGACACGTTGCCCAGGGTGAACCTGGGGGGGAAGGGAACGGGCGAGGCATCAAAGCAATGAACAAAAAAAAAAAAAAACACACTGCGCCACTGGGTATTTACATGGTGCAGCTTTCAGAAGCCTGGACTCCCCTAGACAAAATGTATGGCTAGA
>OLKM01001423.1:22180-47180 GCA_900291075.1 Melanogrammus aeglefinus | reverse complement strand
GTGTGTGTGTGTGTGTGTGTGTGTGTGTGTGTGTGTGTGTGTGTGTGTGTGTGTGTGTGTGTGTGTTGTGTGTGTGTGTGTTGTGTGTGTGTGTTGTGTGTGTGTGTGTTCTCATTACCTGACATTGTCTGAGGGGGGCTCACAGTGCACCAGTGGGTCGGCATTACACTGATTAAAGTAGAGAGGGGAGATGGCGGGGTGTGAGAGGAGGGGTGTTAAGGAGGTGGGGTGGATGGGATGGAGGAGGTGGGGTGAGGTCTACGGGGGGAGCGGGGGGGGGGGGGGGGGGGGGGGGGGGAGAGTGGCATTGGCACTTATTGGTATTAAAGGGTAAACTTTCAAAGGCATCCATCACAGCAGAAGCAGAGTCAACTTTCCAGTCAATGCGGCTGCGGCCCCATCACTTTGAAGTGGACAAATGAACGGGGCGCCCAGAAAAAAAAAGAGAAACAGCCCAGGTTTTAGATTTTAAGTCACGGTTTGGAAGGGGGAAGAAAATCTAAAATAGTCCCCTCAGCCGGCCAGCCGTGTCGTTAAAGAGCAAATAAATATACAAAGAATGTTTACATATTGGATAACTGTCAGCCACGAGCGCACATGCAGGCTGATGGAGAGCCATCCATCCCAAACCCAGGAGCCAGACCTGGGGCGCATGAATCACACCAAATGGACACCATTGGCAGCTGTCATGTCACACCACAGTCAGCCAGAGCAGTGTCAGCAACAGTAGCCGCAATGGCGCTCGTGGTAGAGTGCCACACACACAATAACACACACATAGACACTAATATAAATGCATATATGGAAACACACACATACACGCGTGCATGTACACACACACACACACAACCCCCCCCCCCCCCCCCCCCCACACACACACACACAGTACCAATATGAGTATAGACGCACACACATATACACACAAACACACGCACACACATACAAATACACACAGTAAATTATATGCACTTAACTAGCTTCAGGAAACCACATAATTAGCTTAATTGTGTGAGAAGGCCACTGATCAGCTGAGGAGTAAACAATGAGACTGCATCCATAGGACCGCATGCTGCCGAGGTCAACTTCACGTGAACCATGACTGGGACTTTAACTAACGATCGCTGCTCGTTTGCTTTAGTCTGAAGAACACAACGACGTCCCCGGAATACCAAACGAGAACAGCCCAAGATCATGGGCATTTTTTTAATTGGAAAACTTTTTTTTATTTCCAATTAAAATAGTTTCTGCCGCCGTCAATGTTAATATTCACACGTCCACACTCAAATTTATCAGACTGCGGAACATGTGTGTTGCCATACATGCGTGCACACACACACACCACACACACACACACACACACACACACACACACACACACACACACACACACACACACACACACACACACACACATCTCCTAACATCTACATTATCCTGAAAATGATCCATCTAAATTGTAGTACATTTAGTACATCTAGTACATTTCTATGCAAACATATTAATGTATGCATTCGGCGAGTAATTGATCGATTCTCATCTGAATTATAATGGGCAGCCTCATAAGTCTTTGCATTCTTGTTTTCTAATAATTTAATTTTAAAAGGCATTATGCAAGGAGCCAGAAACACAAATACACACACACACACACACACACACACACACACACACACACACACACAACAAACACACACATACAGGCCATATTTGGAGGGTTAAGGATAAAGACATGATAAAAACGTGGTTTTTACAATCCTTAACATGACAGTTTCAGCACTAACATGTGAAAAGACTTGAGAAATACAAATAAGCTACAACACAATTATCATCGGGAGACCATCCTGATCTGGCATGTTCACATTCTGTTTCTCTTTGCAGATCGGTCACCATCCCATTGAAGCTCTTTTCAGAAAATCTAAAACTGATAAGACATACAAGTGTTCAGGGAATGGGTTTCAGTTCACGACGAACAAGGTTAGCGCTGCAGTAGGCCACGTTAAACAAATAATGGTGGGCAAGTATTTGGAGTAATCATAGAAATAGACGATGTTATAATAACGATGTTAAAAGATTAACAAGAATCCGCAGCGAAGGCCTTGCTCAGATTATAATATTTTTTTTCGATCAGTGCAAGGCTGCAGCCATATTTAGAGATAAATGACTGCCCTGAGACGGGCCTTCAAACCACTGCCTACGAGTTCACTCTGAACATATGTTCCGTGTCCTTTAGCTTAACTGTTCCTGACATTGGAAGACAGGCTCCAATATTTGGGTAATGTGCCACCAAGCTTTACCCCATCAGCAAGTCACTTTAGAAAACAGACACCGCGCTCATCTCACAAGGAATGGCTCTACAGGGAGACCAATTGTGAACCTCATGTGAACAAAATGACTTCAGCCGCTATAACGTGAATTACTCACACACAGATTAAGGGCAATATAAAAACGGAATGATTTGTTAACCCAATTGTGGAGCATGCGCGCAATATGATTTACAAAGAATACAACGAATGAATGGTCTGCACAACAGTTTATGCAAACAATAAACAGTTTATCGAGTAATGCACAGCACGATCCATTACACTAACACCATTCCCACTGCGTTGACCTTGTGCCAGTTTTAACATAGAAACAACCAGACTCATATTTACCATGGAGTCGTGTGGCAAGTTGCTGCATTTTTTCCATTTATTAATGCATGAATAGCAGATCTGAAATAAAATGCAAAACAATGAACCAACAAGTATTTAGAAAACCATCAGCAACAGCGCCAAAATATCTAGAACAGCAATTTATTGAATTTCCATGAACGAGGCTGAGATCTAGGCAACTAATAAAAGACCAGACCTGTATGAATAAAACAGAACTGGTTTGGCAGTACAGCATATTCAAACCAAATATGAAACTAGAGAAAACCAAATAAATGACTATCCAGCTTGAGACCGCTTTTCAATTAAGCTAGAATTTCATTAAATTTCGTGAAAACATGTTTAAAGCAGAATAATTCAGTATTTTAATTTAAAACACTTCAAATTAAACCTATACCTCCAAGAGATCGGAGCAGTTCTTTCAGGATGTACTTGTTGTGTTTCAGTGTTTGCTGTGAGAGACCCTGCAGGTGTGTTTGAAGGACACTGACAGCTGGGGCTCTAGCTGACTGAGTGTGTTTGGCTAAGCGGGTGAAGTACCATACAAGATGGGCATAAGAAAAACATATTTTTACCCAAATAAGAACAGTGGGTTATATAAAGTCGTATTTAAGATACAAAATGCATGCTCCCTTGTCGAAGATTTGGAACAAATGAGTGAAGATGGGTTTCAGAGGCATAGGGTTGCAAATTCAGTGATTCAAATACTAAAACCCCTCATAGAGTTTTGTTCCAATCAAGCATGAAACTTGGTTGGTAGTTTCAGCAAAGTGCCAACAAAGTGACAAACGCAAACATGTTATTTTGGTAGTCGATCCAATGAACAAGATAGCCGCAAAGTGCTTGGCACTTGGCAGCCACGTTTTTGTATGATCTTCGTATAATTATTGGTGTTGGAGCATATATGTCAAGTTTGGTGACGTTGATCATATGGCTATGCAGATATAAACATATTGCTTTCCCTTCCTTATGGTTTATTTAGATATGGCTAAAACAAGGTCTTGCTTTTGTGGCGCATCTTTATAAACAAGAACATTTGTTCTATTTAAGAACAAATGTTCTTGAAAATAGAACTCAATGCATTTATTTTGTGTCGGTTACAAAAATAAGGAATTTTAAGAGAAATCAAATCATTTTATGAAAGCTTTACTCTCAGGTGACCCCCCCTTCAAAGTGCCTTGTACGAAGGGAAAGCGATCCTAAGAGGGGATGCCATTGCCACAATGTCAGTGGCTGTATGGATGTGTGGAGCGCCATCAGGGATACGTCACGCCTTGCTGTGGTTCGTAACCATGGGTAAGATACGATTTCTCCTTTCTAGAACCAGGCCCAAAACCACAAACATCACCTCAATGTTTGGGGTTGATCAGTTATAATTGTCTAGTGCTGCCTTAAACTCGTTAAGAAATTCCAAAATGGTCGAAAATCGTTCAGACAGACTTGGTTGCTCATTGATTTTTTTGTTAAACCACCTTGCACCAAATGCTTCTGCTATTTCTAGAACACTGGTAGTGAGTGGTATGAACAGTTAACGGAACCAAAATTTCAACTGAATGGGAAATTGACCGAAAGTAAAATCATTTAGAATCCCACAAACACTTCAACGCGACCTTCTTCTTGGGAAACCTTAAAGTAATGAATGGTGAGCCAGGACATAAGCTTTACTACTAAATAGAATAAAATTGTTAGTGTTTAAGAAAATAATCGCTCACATTGTCTGGTGCAGTAAGCTGTACATGCCCGTATAAACCAGTGTAAAGAAAAGCCATAAATAGCACCTTCATTCAGCAGGCTGCAGAATGAAGGTCTCACATTTCGAGATTATAGCTTAACAGCCGTGATTGATTTGGATGCCACTACGCAGAAACATAAAGCTTTTTAGCGTCTTCGATCAAACAGATGACTATGCAGTTGATATTTCATAAAACAGATGACTCTGCACTTGATATCAATGTTTTAGCCGTTCAACCTTGACAGAGGTTGGGGAGGTGGGGGGGGGGGTGCTGCTTCCTTCCACACATAACGTGCCGATTACAATCCATTCATTAGTAAAATAAAAGATTAAGGATTCAGTATATAAGCAGAGCACCTAAAGTTGTTACTTCTAAAGAAAACACACAACTTGCAGCATTTTGGATCAGATCAGACACGCACCTGGAAACACACACACACACAAAGTTGCAGCAAGATGCAAATGCACGCACACATACACAGAGTGACTGTCACCTCTCATTAGGTCCGGTCTTGAGTTGTCGTGACGACCAGCTCCTGACATGCATCACATCTCATCTCTTTCAAGCTCCTTGGCATTATGAATTATACATGGGTACACACAGACACACACACACACACTCATATGCAGACACTCTATATACGGATCAGTTTGTTAATAACCAGGGCCAAGTAAAATAAAAAATGGAGAAAGTTAATAAAAGGCAGAGAAAAAATGATATACCAAATCTGTACCCAAAACCAACGCCTTAGTGAAAAGATTATAAGAAGGAATGCATTGGTTTGACCGTACCTTCAGTAGATAACAACCGACAGAACTTTCATCATCAAAGAGGCATAGAACCAAAAGGAATGTTTTAAAATATCACGCTGCTTTTTCCAATGATAACTTCCACGTCGTTCTCAGACAAGACATTCAATCACAACGCGGTTTTGGATGAGACAGACAAATATTTCCTAACATTATGCTCTGTGTTCAATCTGAGACAAAGGAGACATTTTACGGTTTTTGGTTCACATCATCATCCCAGCGTCAAACTCCTTTTTTGTGTCCAACCGGCATTTATCCACGATCCCTGGCTCAGTGCTGGTGGAGTGTGATGCATATATATCTCTCTATATATATAAATAACAGACAAAACAAACACAATTTGGTATGGAACAGTATGGGTGTGCTTCCTCCCTGCAGCCATGTTTGTACGTAGGGTTTGTTGGTTTGTTTGTTGTTGATATGTTGGCAGAATCACAACACCCGTTGGCAAAAATAAATGTCCAGACTTCCCTCCGGTGAGTACACGCAGCGTTTGGCGGAATTAGATTCCTCTTCTTCCTCCCCTCCCTTGATGTTATTTTGGCCCCTGCAAACAAACCACTGACCTAATGTAAAGGCTGCTTAGAAACATACTGACGTACAGTATATGACTGTACAATAATGTTAATGTCAACACACATTAGGATCAAGAATTTACGACAGAGTTGCCTTGCTGATCCAGGGATATAATCCCATACGAGAGTAAATGGTGCAAGCTTTGGGAGTATTTGCACATATTTGATGCTAAAGTGTGGTGATTTTTGCTCTAGGGTTAAGATAAATAGAACTTTAGTCTCTGATACTAGTTCAATATCATATTTAGATATCAATGATTTAAACAGTATAGCTAGTATAGCAGCATAGCTTTTCCTTCCCAGGACTATGCGTTTCATAGCGCATAAAAAATACATGTTTATGTATTTGAGTGAATGAAAGCAGAGGAGGGGCAGTGGGCTGATGAAGAGGGAGAGTGACGGAGAGAGGTGGGGGGGAGGGAGGGAGGGAGGAAAGAAAGGGAGAGAGGAAAGTAAGGAGAGCTAAGGATGGGGCAGAGTGAGTGAAGAAGGGGGAGAGGTTGAAGAAGACTAGCAGGAGCTGGCAGGCAAGATGGAAAAGAGAAAGAAATGTGCTTACCTATGCTATATAAACACCAACACACGCAAACGCACACACACACACAATCATGCTCTGACACACAAACACAGACACACGCACATACAGTCTTTCATCCGCTGAACGGCCAATACATCAATGTTCTCACGGGCCAAATGAGGCAATCGCTCAAAATTATTTGCATATAAACTAATGAAATATTACTGGGTGAAGCCCAGTTGAATGTTAATTACAAAGGTAATGCACTATTTGCTGATTAATGGGTCGTCTCTGTTTCGGGCAGGGGACAGTAAGAGTAAGTGGGTGATCATTGTGGCGGTTGCGTAGTGGGGAGGGAGGGGTTACGTTAACCAGGAGACGGAGAAGAGGTTAACGCAGGTGAGAGGAAAAATATACAGGGTTATCATGGTGGAGATGGAGCTGCCAATGAGGAGAGGGGGAAAGGCAGGGCGGGGAGAGAGAGAGAGGATCGAAGCACACAAGAGGCACAGAGACAGAGAGAGACAGAGACAGAGACAGAGACAGAGAGAGAGAGAGAGAGAGAGAGAGAGAGAGAGAGGTGAGGGGCTCTTGTGCCAGGGTTTTTGCCGGACATTGTTACACACCACAAACTCTTGTTTAACTGGAGTGGGTGGAATGGAAATGCATTATTCATCCGCGGGTCATTAATTATGAATCGAGCAAAAGCAGACGAGGCCAAGGTACGCTAGTCAAAGAATGTTTTTGCTGAGGATAACAATTACATGTTTCGGCTCAGTCTTTGACCTGCTGCAAGTTTGTTGGAAAACTCATTTTGGTAAAAGTAAAAAAAGATTGACGATTGCTCATATAAATAACTTATTGTGATTTTTCGGGGCCGTTGCCATGATTCTGCCTTGAAAGGCTCTCGTGGAGTAACAACATTCTACTTCATGCAACATTCTGTAATTCTGCTTTTGAAAGAGGCAGCTTCAGGCGTAATTATGGTTCCACTTACTACCATGATTACAGCTAACAAAGATAATAGGTCGTAACAATCTTCCTCTTATTTCTGAAGACAGCCGATTCAAATAGACATGTGTTCAGACACACAACGACAAAGACAGGATAGACCCTCACAAAAATAACCATGATTCAAAGATCAGGTTCTGGACTCAAAGATCAGGTTCAGGAAGATTAAACCCTAAAAGTATTTACTTTGACTCTCAAAGCAAAGAAAAGGGCAGATTTGACTGATGTTTAATAAAAAGGGTAACCAATAACTAAGGTTATTTTTTTATTTAAACAAACCAAACTCAGTCCTCTTAAACTAGTCCGAAGGGTAGACCAACTGAATTGTGTTCATATTGTCATTCATAGGTATTTTTCACTTGGAACAAGGTGGCTGCAGCAATACTTCAATCTTACTATCAATCTTTGGTATTTGGTTTCATTAGCCCACAGAGGTAGGGAAACCCATAGTTAAATAGTTAATTTCAAATTTGAACACAAAAAGCATTTAAGGAAACTGCAGAGAAGAATAGAGACACGTGTGAGACTTCATCTTTCACCTGAAAGGTAGTCATTACACATAAAAGGGAATTCAGAAATGCCAAGCCAGCTTTTGATCATACTATCACTATCAATACCCTAATGTTAAAACAAATGGACAGAAGAACATAAACCATGCTTCAAACATCATTTTTTTCTGATGTTCTGTGTGAAACACATTTTAAGTTGATAATTAATTTTGACTCAGATGCTGATTCTATATACGTTAATTGGTTATGCTAGACAAAACCGAGGTCTCGCATTCGTGTGCCTGGACTGACCGTGAATTTCAGAACGGGCAGGAAGACAGTTCATTACCTCTGGCAGCAGTTGAGGCCTTACCTTGAGGGGCACAAAACTCGGAACAGTATACATCAGACAGTGGAGCACCACGTGGCCGTTATGTTATTGAGGCTCTCCACAGACATGGAAAACTATTCCATCTCAAACCTCTTCAGTATACTCAAGAAAGTCTACACCATTGTAGGTTTATTTATTGCAAGCTTCATATAAAAGTCCAGGGAAGGACTGATTTGAAGGACATCGTCGAGGAATTCAGGGATAGATGGGGTTTGCTCATGTGTGCTGGTGGCTATCAACAACACATGAACCCATCATAGCCCCACTTTTCAACAAAGTTAATTAAGGTTAAAGTTAAAATTACAACTGTAAGGGCAAATATTCAGTTACAGAGTATAGGCCATCAACTTTAGTTTTCAGAACATTAAAGTAGGTTGGGGTGGAAAAGAGCGTTGAATGTTTGCAAACTCTTCACTTTTCCAGCAAGACCAGTGTGGAAGACTTAGTCCACCATCGTCTGAGGAATTTCAGGGGGTTAGTGTTCCCTTATCAATAATAGCTGATGCAGCATATCCACTGCAGAAATCATATCCTGAAGGACAGGGCCAAACACAAGACCAGTGATGGTTTAATTACAAACTGAGTCGAGCGAGAATGTGTGTAGAAGGGGCTCTCGGCAGACTCAAAACTCAGTGGCGTCGCTCACTCAAAAGAAGTGTCAAGATTACTAATCAGGTGGTGACAGCTTGTTGCATATCACACAACATATGGAGAGGGGTTGAAGAATTGAAGGCTTCAGGAAATCTACAGCAAAGTGTGGCTGATGAAAGAGGTGGACATGCAAGGGCAAGGGCCTTGCCCTGACCACACGGATGGACATGACACTTGAAGGGCATTGGCTCAGTATTTGGCAAAACTCTGAAATGATAATGCCCAAAGCTGCTCTGCTTTGTGTGAGTAGGTCTAAAATACAGAGCAAAACCAATGTCGACGTTTGATTTGTGTTTGGTCTTTTTTTTATGAAATGTTTACACACAAGGATTATAACATTTGTACATAGTTAAGGCTATTCAGTTCTGTGTGGTTGTTTTGACTATTGCGATGTTGGATATAGAAAGACATTTTTCAAAACCTTGTTCTAACATACTTTGTTGCTACATTAGTGATGTAAACCAACGTAGGTATTTGAAGTTATGTTACCATCCTAGAGTTGCCTTGCCGATACAGGGAGATAATCCCATTGCCACTCCCCAAAACATTATTGTTAAAAGGGCAAAAATTGTCTGCTCACATATTCGTTTAACTTGTGAGTCCTCATTGTTTAACAAAACAAAAAGGCCAATTGGCTGATCAGAATAACTGCTCAGTCATCAGCCAAAATGGTTTATTTAACAAAAGAATGGAAATCTTTTACTAATGTTGTTTCTATGGCTGACATGTGTATTTATTTGCATTCATTCAGCTCATACAAGACAGAGGAGAGGGGCTGTTCATCAGTACTGGCTACAGAGGCGTCTGTGGACAGCAGCAGAGACCCTTTTGTAGGGTAAGGTGTTGCATACAATGCTGGTGCAGTGGATTGAAACTTTGGTCATCATTTGTCCACTGTCGTTACTCTCCACCTGCACTTGTCCACTTTTTCTTGCATTTACCATTAGAGCTTATAGTGCACTTGCTCCAATTCTATCCCTGTGCATTTTATTTTTATTTCATTTGTTTATTTGAAACAGGGACTATGTACAAGGTTCATTAATAACATTGAGTAAAAAGATGGCTTGTATCAGATTATAGCTAAAAGCTCAATTTCCTCTGCAGTCCCTGGGCAGGTAAGAAGAATAAAATAGGATAAAATGAAAAAAGAACAGGCACACACAATTAAAATATCAAAAATAGACATATGCAGAGAGCTCAAGGAAGACCTTTGTCCTTCTTGAGCTCACTCCTGGTCCCGCTATTGTTGCTCATACAATGATGGCGATATGGTGTTTAACTCCTTAACACTGCTTTCCTTGACAGTGTAAGCTTCAGACTACCGATGCGCCCTTTGATTTAGCAGGTGGTTTGCTCCTCAATTCACCTGGAGGATCTGAAGTGTTTGAAGTGCGTGCTGCCCCTTCTCCATCTTCAGGATCAGTGTTGCTCAACTCACCAACATTGATCTCCATTACTGTGAGGCAGAAAGTTAACTTTTCCTGTTAAACAATATTTTAAACCAAATTTTAAGAAATTCTACATTATGAGAGAAGGTTTTTCTTTGTGAGGGAGATAAAAATATAGAGTGGGGTTGGGAGAATTATTTGTACTTTTACCATCATCTTTGATTATCACCAAATCTGACATAATCTTCATGCCAATAAAGTAGTTAACCTTCACTCTGCTGGTCAACACTTCCACCTTCAATGAAATGTTTAGGGTTGAACGGGGTGCTTCACCTATAATACCGTCACGTTTGCAGTAAAAGGGGCATGTGAATTTTGAGCCAGAGGATTCTATGCTTTCCCTCATTATATCACTTTTGGTAAAGTACCTTTGACGCATCTTTTTTTGTACTTTGACTTGGCGCTGCAGTGCTATCCTAATGAAGCCCTTCGCTTTGAACTGAAGAAAACCTTAGCGTTTCTGTTCGTTGTAGACCCTTAACGTTTGATGGCTTCTATGTTTGATAACTTGAGAAGTGCCGTTTCTTCCTTCGGACCAAGCTACTCCTCGACAAGCCTTGTCAGCATAAACTGTAGTCCATAGTTCCAGCTACTACTTTTTTGTTTTCCTGCGACCCAGTGATGTGTCTACAGCAAGCCAAGTGGCCTGACCGACAATCAGGAAGGCCAAGGGAACCTGGAGCGCTTTGGGTTCACAATGCACAGGATATAGGCAGACTCATAGCAAAGCTAATCGAACCGTGGCGGTCTGAGCATGGCTTGTTTGAGAGGGGTCCGAGTTCTTCTGGATTGTTTACATTTGTGTGAAAAAGAATGCTGACTAATCACTTAGAAGGCTGGTTCATTTGGAAGGCTGAAAGGGACCGAGTGAGAAAACACCCAAAGAGAATTTAGCGGACTGGGTTTGGTGACAGGACATGACCATCACACAAACAACACCGAGGGCTTAAGTAACCAGGAGGATACTTTTGGGATTGGACTGTTTCTAACTTTTCGAGTGACTTTAAGAGGTTTGTTTTCATTTCTGCTCGAGTGGACACAGTTCAAATAGTTCAGTTGATCTCTGTTATTTTTTCCTTACCTAGGTGTCCTATCATCATGTCCAACATCATGATTATGATTGTCCTTGATTGGGATCCACCTGTTGCTGATTGTTCACTGTAAACATCCTCCTATTTCAATGTCTACAGAAAGGCCTGACAACACGTTAAATCCCCCCCCCCCCCGCCCTTTATCCCGCCACAACCCCCATCCGATATTTTCTTTAGGAGGGGGAGCTCAAAGGTCATGCATAATGTATGTTCCTTTTGCCTGGCCTGCTGCGCGAGTGACTGGAGAGATTGATAGATGGATTGATTGATTGATGTTGACAGTTATGACTAATTCATAAAAAGCCGTAGCTGAATGCGCATGTCGCTCACTCACGTTGACTCGCTCTGCTGGCCGCACCCCCCACCCCCCCTTCGGCCAGTCCTTATAGCAATGGAGAGTGAGAGATGTGTGGGGCGGGGTGTACTGAGACATGGGTCAGAATGAGTTGGTTTTTATGCAGCGGGTCTGTTGCATACGGACCGCTTTTTATCCAATGCAACGCTAGCCCTGCCGACACAGCCCATTACACATGCCCTCGCAGAACTATTCACACAGGAGGTAGAGACGCACACTCAAAGGCATGCAACAATGCACACACAAACATTAGCGCACACACATATACAGACATACACACAGCTGCATACACATATCCACACACAAACACACACACATCCATACATGCCCAAACACAATAACAGACCAGCACATACACAGGCATGGACACATATGGATACACACCAAAACATGCATACACACACATATGCACACATGCATATACTCTGCCACAAGTTTGAAGAGTCAGCTCTTAATTACGGCAAAGGAGATGCAAAGAAAATGTATACGTCTGCCATGAATATGAAACAGAGCGTCAGTGGGAAGCGCTGGAAAGCTTTGACAGCACCAAATTATTTTCACAAAAACAACGAGACACCCCAGGTCAAAACACCACGGAAGCAGGCGGACGCCTGCTTTAGAGATGCAAACTGGGCTTCTGTGGGATGAGGCAACGGATGAACTGGTGTTTTAATTTGACACTGTATGTCTGGCTGCATTTATTATTATGACATACGAAGACACTGTTGGAGTAGAAAACGCATAGGGCTTGTTGCTGTAGGTAAATATTGCATCAGTCCTTTGTAATGACAAATCAAACTCCATCAGGCGTGTTTTATTTTCTGGCTAAACTGGCATATTTTTTAACGCTTTTTCATCGCACGACGCACAATAGTCTGCGATGTGAAAAGATAGCTTAAAATTTCATCATTCAAGATGGCATTTAGTGATAAATGTACTTTCAAATACTTTCCTGACTTACTCATTTGTGATTTGTGAACATAAACAGTTTGACTCACCAGACACACATGCAAGCACGCATACACCATGCACACAGACAAATACCCACACAAACACACAATAAAATAGTAGCCAGTCCAAAAAATTTTAAGAAAACAAACCACTACATTAAAACGCTGTCTTTCCTGACACACACAACCGCTTATGGTTAAAAAATGTCACCCGCGAGTGTCACCGCTATTCCCTCTAAACTGAAAACATTAGCATATAACAGGGTAGCCCGTTCAATAGCAGCTGTTTGCCCGGCCCCACAGGCCTGCATATTTGTGTGTGTAATGGGTTTATTTTATTTTGGGTCTTGTTATCTCCAAGAAGGAGAGTCTTTTGTGAGTGACATGATATGGAGGGAGCAAATAAAGGGACTTTTTCCAGGGACTTCAAGCGCGCTCTGCATGCTATGTCAGTGAGCTAGCGACGAGGGCTAAGCGTTTCCACATTCAAAGGGGGCCAATGAATATTTGAATAGGCCCCAATCTGACAGACCATGCGTAATAGGAGAGGATCAGAATGAATATTATCAAAAGTCCTCATTCTTTCTTTTTTTAGTCCTCTGTTGATACGTTTCAGAAGCTGTATGAGTCCTTTTTGAACTCAGTGGATAGAAGGACATCTGTGAAAGTACAAAAAAAGCAAAGTTAAGAAAATATACTACCTGGAAATGTAATACCTGTATTTCTTTTCGACTCAATTTCATATCAGACATATCATGACATTGTCATTCTTTTGGGAAAGTGGATAAATTAATGAGTGAAATATTGTCACTTAGGTATACGAGTTTATAGTTGTTTCTGCCAAAACAAATATGTTTTGGTGAAGCATGGTCAATAAGATATTTGTTGAGCTTTACTTGGTGAGCTGAGCAAGAAAAAAGTGTTATCATAAAACATTGTCCAGTTTGACAGACCTCAAAACCTCAATAAACCAATTTTAAAACGTAAACCCATATCTAACTCTCAGCTACTTTATAGCATACAGTTTGGCTTGCCGTTTGTGACACTGGTAAACTGTCCAATCTGAGGGAACAGAGTTAAGTAATGGGGGAGGCAGAGGTGTGTGTGCGCGTGTGTGGGCACGTGTGTGGGCACGTGTGTGTGCGTATGTATCAGGGGGGGAGGATTAAACCTCTGGCCCAATTGACAGTTAAAGGGGCTTTTTCAGCATTACTTATAGCTATTTCATTTTTACCTTCAGTCATTTATTAGGTATACCTACTGTTAGTCTAGCTATTTCTACTTCTGAATAAAACATTGACGCAACAAAGTGAAAAGAGAAAGAAGCAGTTCAAGTGTAAGTCAGGCGAAAATTGAACCCAGGGTCTTTTGCTGCATGAAAACCGATCAAATAAGCCGTCCAGATTTTATTTTCGTTGATCAACCATTATACAGCTCGCCCGGAGCAACGCTTACAGCCCAAATGGCTAACAGTGCATATGTAATGACATGAACTACAGTGTAAGTTTGAGGTCTTTATCCTAAATTTAGCAAATATAAAAAGGTATGAATTTCAACATTCCATTGTGATGCGTCTGCAGAGGCAGAGAGCAAACTAACCTGATTCCATGTCAGAGGAGCAGACTCATACGGTATGATAAGTTGGAGGCCGCCTTGTTCACACCTCCATTTTACACCAGTGCATGGAAAGGGTTCATTGACATTGCATGATCTTCAACATAGTGATATATTCCGTCTACTTAAATAAAAAGTTAATTGAGAGAAAACAGGTAAAATCCTATGTTTGTGTCTGTCTCCGGCAATCTTTTGAAGCCAGTTTTCTATGCTCTAAATAGCACTCGCACATACTTGAGAGACCTTGTAGACAACGCAACGACATTTGATGTGAACCACCTGAGGCCAAGGCTTTCTAAACCTGCTCTAGAGCCGAGTTAGAACTGACTTGAAGGATTGGCCTAAGAACTCATGGTGCCTGAATCGTTGTGTGTGAACATGTCCTAAACCAGCTGTGGTGCTGACCGAGTCCATCGGGAAAGCATTTAAATCTTTGCAGCACCTTTGACCCAACAGGGCTGCCATCAAGTCAGGACACATATTACAGAAAAAGACAATGTGACCATTAACATGTGAGCAGGCATGTCTTAGGTCTGCTAGGATTGTCAACCTCCAAACCTAACCTCGCAGTTTAAATTGGATAGGTATTGTTATCAGTTTTTACAACTGATAACAATACCTATTCAAGTTACACTGCGAGGCCACACACTCCCTTGCATGTAGTTCTATTTTACTGTTGGATATTCCTTCTAGCATAAAGAGCACTGTCCTTCTTTTGGCTAAAACCAAAGGACACACAATTTAGTACAGAATATTGAAAATATTAAAAATAATATAGTTTTTAATCCCAGATGTTAGTATCAACTTACTTTCTTCTAAGTGAATACCTCCGTTATCTAAACATAGAAAAGGAAGATACATTTGGAATAAGATACTTGTCATCCATGTTTCTAGAAAGAAATTATGCTCAAGCAACAAATAGACTTTTTTTTTTTTCAAATAGATTTTTACCTGTGGTCTCAGAATCTGAAAGTGGGTCACATTCCGGGCCATTACATTGAGTAATGTGGACGACAGGAAGTTTCAAAGGTATCTGTTTAAAACAATTCTAGGAATCACCCTTTGGCATGAGTAAAAACTCCTGCGCATCACAGAAAGAGGTGTTAGGGATGAGTTTTTATTCCATTTGTTATACTTTCTGCTTTGTATCGAAGCCATCCCCCAATGAACGTCTTCATTTTTGGATATGCACTTGTAAACAAGCTCGAGACCTAAAATGTAAGTCTGTATTATGAATTTGCAAATTTTCTGTAATCTTGTGTGAGTTGCTCGAGGAAAGGGTGTGTGAGAGAAAGAAAGATGGATCACCTCTAGATGAGCCATGTCTTCTGGCATGGAAAGACTTTTTTTTCCCCCCAAGTCCAGCTTGCATGTGCTTTAAGCCCTGAGGAGGTGAGGGGGTTGTGGCACAGGTTTTGTGAAAAGAGAAAAGCGTAAAATGAAATGGGTTCCACTGTTTGGTTATCTTTGCTGGCTTATTAAAGCTTACCGCAATTCACTTTAACTATGGCGGCTCACCATACTTGCAATGCAAGTAAACGTTGGCTTGTAGAACCAACTGCTATCATGAATGATCAACACATATATGTAACAGATATTGATTATTATAGGTATATGAATTAAGATTAACTCTATGGATGCAATAAGAGCACTGTGTGTGATTATCTGCATTTCAAAGTGTCCAAGCGTTTTTGTTTTTATCAGCTGTTGAAATGGCTGAATTATAATGCTTTGAGTGCTCGGCCAATCAGAGATGTTCAGCACTGCAAGCCCCAACCCAAAGTTCATGTACTTTTGGAAAGTACTTGATTCTTAAAAATAAAACTCCCCATAGCAATTCGATAGAGGTTCTTCTGTGTAAAATAGGAATGACTGAGTATTAATAAAGCTATTTACATAATAGCAATGCCGATTTTATTCAGCCTAGATACATTGGTCTGATAAAAGGACCAAAAAAAAATCATACAATGGTACAACAAGGTCTCTTCTTGCATACACAAGTTATTTTGCAACAGGAAGTAATAAATTAGTTTAATTAATATGGCTTGACACAGGTTTTATATGTTCAGATGCCACTGTATTATATGCCGATGTGTGTGTAGCCCTTTTACCCCTATAATAAAGAGGGCAGGGCCCTAGGTTCTTCTATCAATCTTAACTTATTAGTTTTGATTTCCTATATTATGCTAACCATTTAACACCAGCACCCTTATTAAATATTAACCACTAAGCTTATTTATGAACTTTGCAATATGATCTTCTTACCCTCTCATTGTGTTCCTATATATAAAAAAATAAATCTGGCAAAATATGAGCACAATTGAACAATATTTAGGGATAGCTCAATGGCCGTGAAGTTTCTGATACCCAAAAGCTGCAGCCACCTTTTTTTTTTTTTTTCGTTTATTTACTCCACCCCAGAGATGTTTGTCCATTTTTTGCCCAGCAGCATCTACCGCTGAGTTGAATTCATCTGATTCTGAAACCAGCGTAGCAGAATATGGTGAAGAAATGGACATCACAATGCATACACCAAAAAGAAAGAGGGGGCAAAAAACTGTCATTACTCCAGAACTCGCAGCTGCTCTAGATCGCACAAAATGTGTCAGAACCGCAAGGCTGCTTTTATCATAGCACAAACTTCCAAAAGCTCTGGGGCAGAACATTTTATGAACTTGCTCTAACAGAAGACTCAATTCGCCGAAACAGCGAGTAAACACACAGCACCAGAGAGCTGCAAAAATAAAGGCCAAGTTTTAGGGTAACATTCCCTCGTTGTTCATGGGATGGCAAACTGGATTCCGAATCTATATTGGAAAAAGAAGGTTGATCGTCTGCCAGTATTGGTTTCAGGGAAAGGAATTTCTCAGCTACTTACAGTTGCCAAGCTTCCATCCGGAACAGGCAAGGCTCAGGCTGCTGCTGTCTTCGGGGCCGTTCCAAGACTGGGGTTTAGCAGACAGCATCCGAGCTATGTGCTTTGACACCACCAGCTCAAACACTGGTCGGATTGCTGGTGCCCGTGTCCTTCTAGAGCAGAAGCTTAAGAAAGAACTCTTGTCACTGCTTGTAGCACCACATTATGGAACTGATAATTGGTGCAGTGTCTCAAGAGTATGTATGGGAGCACATGTTCTCCGGGTTCCACTCTTTAAACGGTTCCAGAATATCTGGGATTTAATGACACAGCAAAGTATGAACCGGGGATTGCAGCTGATGATGTGGCAGTCTTGTGAAGACATTAAGCAAAGCACCATTGATTACGCCAACAAGAATCTTGAACAGAGTCTACCAAGAGATGACTATAAAGAATTCTTGGAACTCATGATTGTGTTTCTTGGTGCAGCCCCTGCACGAGGAGTGCGATTCATGTCACCTGGTGCAATGCACAACGCCCGTTCGATGTCCAAAGTTCTATAATACAGTCTCAAGATCTGGATGTTCAAGGCTCAGTACGTGTCTACCTGAAAGCCTGGATCTCTGCCCCTCAGGCATCAGGTGACCTTCTGCTACTTAAGTCACTGCTTGAATACTCAATCCATTCAGCACTTCAAAGTCAAACATCACGCAATTTCCCACAACACTTATGTATGTCACAGGAACTTGGTTGGCTTGGCTTTCTTCGACAGTCGGGTCAGTTCTCAATCAACGAGACCGACGTTAGCCCATTCCAGAATGAAGAAACCCAAGAGCACGATTCATTCCTGTTGATCTGGATTCATATTCAATACAAAACTTAAGAAGACTTTGTCACAGCAAGTCATGAAAATGATCCGAATCATGTAGCTCCAGATGTATTTCTCGCGGTTGATCCGACTGGGTGCGGCAGCACAGAATGATTTCACAACCGGCTCAGAAGCACTCGTCTCTGCTAATATTGTCAATGACCAGGCTGAACTGTGGAGTGGAGCACTTTCAGGAATCAGGGATTACTAACTGTGATGTAAACGCAGCTGCCAATCCTGCTGCAAGTTGTTGATGGAACCCATCCGCATCATCCTGATAGCAGGAAACGGACTGTTGTATGTCTCTCTCTCGGCTGCCATGAAAACAATAAATCTGAGTTTGCTGGACATGTTTAAGACTGATTTAGTTGTCGAACTGAACAAGAATTCACTATTTACTGTGTTAAAATAAAACATAGTGTTAAAATAAATTTGTACAGATAACTCCTAAAAAATTGTGTTACGTCAGGATTATTTTATAAATTCCGTTCAACTGTGAGCACTGACATACCCTAAACTGGAGAATTTATTGTTCAAACTTTTGCATAGTGTTTTTTTATTATTATTATTATTATTATTATTATTATTATTATTATGCCGCACAGTCGCACAGATAAGGGGGGTTAGACTTAAAAAAAAGAAAAAAAAGAAGACAAATGTTATAGTTTAAGCTCCACCCTACTAAACACACACAATATCCACACTACACGTAGGCCTAGTAAGCCAAACAACAAAAAGGTAGTAGTTAAAACGTTTACTTATTTGAGAATCATAAGTGGATGTCACAGATCCCATATCGCACATCCTATTACCATACAGGCTACAAGTAATCAGGGCTGCCAAGTCTCACGCTTGGAGACGTGACAGTCACGCAATTGACCATCTCTCACACCATACGCCATACTTACATTCTCACGCTTATATTCCCCACTCAATACTCTCTTTTATCTTCCTTTTTTTCGAAATTACTTGCCGTTAATTCGAGTAACTCTAATTGACTGACCGAGATAAACCAAATCCAGACCAATCCATCAGTCTTTCGTGCCCTGAATCTAACCAACCACGAGGAAGCAACGCACCAATGTAAACCAATCAGAAGCAACGTAAGCGATCTCTGCGTCTCTCTAGCTATCTTTCCACACAACAACAGCGCTGCCGTCAATTTAAAACCGCTCGACGTTCTCCTACTGCTTGCTGGAAGACGAGACGTTGGTAAAATCCATTTTATTCACTGTTGATTCGCTGTTTCTATTGTTTCCTCAAAGGAACCCAGAATCCCTGGAATCCACTTTGAGAACCATTGTAAAGTTTAAACGTATTCAATCAAACAGAACATGTTAGCTATCTTATAGTTTTTGAAAAGAGCTAGGTAAGAGGAAGGAACCTCAGAGACCTCAGAGAGATCTGCTGTCATTCTGGGCAGATCCAGTGACGCGACCCCCTGAAAATGAGATGCAGAGGGCACAAAGAGACAGAAATCAAGAGATCATCAAGAATCAAGAGAGATCAGAAGAGATTGAGAACAGTGAGGCTGAATGTAAGAAATAAGAAGAAAGAGAGATGAGCAGAGAATCAAGAGAAGATCAGAAAGATTGAAGAACATGAGGCTGAAGATGTAGAGAAAATAGAGACAGAGGATGAGACAGAAGAGCCAGCAGAGAAAACAGTGGAGATGATGGGTAAGATACAGGAAGAAGCGGAAGGCCAAGAGTGGAGCAGCCATCTACAGTGCACTTTTAAAAGGGAGTGGACAGCAGAATGGCCCTTCATAACCATAGCACAACCACCTCCTACTTCTGGTGCTCCATAATGCCGATTAGAGAACAGCTAATGTCTATTATTATATTGGTAATACTTTTTATATTATAATATTGGTAATACTTTTTATTATAATTCAATGTGAACACAACTATTTAAAAAAATAAATAATTAAATGTACCCAAGACTTTTGAAGTTTGAACCTTGAAAACAAAGTGCTGGCTACATAAAAGTAAGAAGAACATTAAAAAAATGTTATGTAGTTTTACTACAAATTGGAAAAAAGTCAGACTAAATGAAGCCAGTGGCTCTTTCAAATGCAAATTATGAATGGGCTTCATGAATGGGCTGCTTCAGGCAAGAGATGTGAAAATCCTAGGATTTTCTTTTATTATTTTTACAAAGTGCCATCGATACATTCTTTTAAACATATATATTTGGAAACTATAAGATTCAAAGTTTCTAATGATGTCACTTATATGTTTCTAGTTCAAAACTCAGAGATTCAGATGTGTGTTTGGAACAGATTTTCAAATCCCCAGAGGGGGATTAAACTCAGGGAGTTAAGACAACACATTTCCTTGTTTGATGACCACATCTGAAAAACAACCCCTGTTTCAGTTGTACGACTTTACCAGATCAGTGCACATTGTGTTCTTTTTAGGTTTCCTGAACTTCTCCCATACAATGGACCTGAGGAGCGTGACAAACTGAATGAGGAGTTTCTGGACTACCAGTCCATGGACATTGCCATGCCCGAAAACCCAGCAATGTTTGACTTTGAGAGCTTTTGGGGGAACATGGCATCAATGAAGAATAAGGTAAAAATCATTCTCTACTCATGGGAATACCCATTGATATAATCAACTTAATACACAATAATACTTGAGTAATTAGGCTTCCTATGTACATTTTTCAAAGGTACCGGTATGAGGCAAGATTGGCAGGCTCTCTCATATTGCCAAGTTGGTCTTGGTTCTTCCACATTCAAATGCTGACGCAGAACGAGTTTTCTCTGTGGTTGGACTCAACAAAACTAAAACCTGAAACAGTTTGGCTCTTGAGGGAACTCTATCGTCCATCATGACCGTGAAGATGGAGAGCCTTGAGCCACACTGTTTTAAGTGGGAGCCTCCTGCCTCTGTCGTCAAGGCATCAAAATCTGCGACAAACACCTACAACATGTCCCCAGTACAGCTAAATGATGGAGAGTTGGTTGAATATTGACAAATAAATGTCTTTTGCCAAAATTTTTGTTCCATTTTTTATTTCTAGTTTCTGGTTAATTAAGACTAGCATTAGGAGGCCACAGTGCAGGCAGAGTCGCTGGCATGGAGGTGAGGACAACAGTCTTAAGGTATAAATCGACATAAAACAGGACAAATCAATATTAAAGGCCAAATTTTTTCGCCGGCGGCAGCGGCCGAACACATCACAACACTAAAGTCTCACTCTTAGAATTTTCTGAAACTTGGCAGCCCTGAGTAATTAACATTACTAACTTAGCCGGCACATAAAAGAAACAAAATAAAACCATCCTTTACAAAAGAAAACCCAGTTGCAGGCCTGTTGATGAATAGTCCTGCTCGCTCCTCCGAGCCAAGAGAACTCGGTCGGCTACTCACACGTCCAGGTGAGACGCGATGGGCGTCCTTGAAGGTCCGTGGAAGTCAGTGGAAAGGACACGGGAGCTCCTCACAGCTTGTCGCGTGGTTTCCTTCGCCCGAGCCCGCGTGGTCACACCCGCTATCTCGTACGGCGGTCCCTCTGAAACCCCGGGGCAGTAGCGTTGCTAGCTGCGTTAGTTAGCAGGCCATTGTTCAGCTACTTCTGTCAAGTAACTGACCGGGTCGGGTGGAGTTTTCAAGTTAACAAAGTTCGTGTTGAACTTTGTCTTCAATCTTGTGTTGCGGATATGTCATCCCCACCCCGAGTAAAACATGCGCTCTTCCCCACTAACGTCTTTTTTTTCTTCTTCCCCTTTTTCCAGCAAGTCTATCCAGTAAAAAAACTCATCGCGCCCCCTCCTGGCTGGATGGTCATATTACAGTTAAATTAAGCAAAGGATACAACAACATTTACAAAGTGTGCAACAATAGACCAATATCGACAAAACATTACGAAAAATGATGAACTCTTATATAATATTGTTTATTCTTTTGAATACCCAGAACCTGAATCCCAACTGGGTTACATGTGGAACTATGAGGCAAGCTAACAAATCCTGATCATGTCCCCAGAACTTAATTTAGACCCTGGTTCCTACTGGAAATGCAGTTTATCCAAAGATTCCTCGTTTCTGGGTAAAGTTCCTTAGGGAGGCATTCTAATGCAAACAAATTGTGGTGTTGGGATTGGGTAGACATTTTTATTTTCCCCATCAATAATGATTAAATAGTTTAATATTTAATCAGCACAAAATGATTACAAGAGCAAGAGGTTGGTCATAGTCAGTCTCATCATTTTGCTCTCAAAGTGAATCAGATTGATGCATTAACCTTAAAAAGTACAACATTTCCATCCAGCATAGCTT
Organism: Melanogrammus aeglefinus; assembly: GCA_900291075.1. Taxonomy (NCBI): domain Eukaryota; kingdom Metazoa; phylum Chordata; class Actinopteri; order Gadiformes; family Gadidae; genus Melanogrammus; species Melanogrammus aeglefinus. The sequence goes on along the minus strand of OLKM01001423.1, from coordinate 24,886 downwards.
GCCCCAGGACCCCCTACAGCGTCTGAAGCCCACCCACCATAGTCTCCGAAAATCCTGTGTGAAACACTGCTAGCGTTTCTGGAACAGGATTTCAAATGTTAGACCTGGCCATTTCTTGATCCATGCTCCGGCACTGCCCCAAGCTCTGTCCTTGGCGCTTATCTGGGCTTGCATTGCCCAAAATTGAAAGAATATTGTGTAATATTCTGGCAGCCTCAGCTCCAGGGGTAGAACCTTGATGGAGAGTAAAGATGAACCACTTCAGCACTGCTAAGGTTGCGTCTTATCTGTCAAAATCTAGATTGGTGACATTCTAAATTGTACAAATTCATCAATACCTTTATAAAGTATTGTATATTATCAAGCAACCACAACAATTTTTCATTTATTATTATTAACTGAAATGTATTCCTGAATGTTGTTTGACAATGTTTGAATTAACTCCCACTGAACTGTTGATGAAGTTGGTGAGACGAGTCTAGGGACAGTATGGAAGAAATTAACCGTTAATTTTCATGACAAACAATGAGTATTATCAGGTCTATATGTCATTAATAGTAGAAAGCAGCTAAATCACCACTCGATTCATAGGGAAGTCTTGACACGGCGCCAGAGAGTCTGGGGTCAAGGCGTACTGACGTCAACCTAATGTTTAGATTACCTGCGGATGTTGACCACATACTTAAAGGAATGTATGGCTGACCGGCCTTACTATAAAAGAAGAAAAACACATGCTGTGGGCGGGCATACCATATGGGGAATAGCTTGGGGATGTGAGAATAAAAAGGCCGGGATCTTATGATTGGCAGTGTTTTGCAAACTACTCGGCCTTGTTGTTGCTTAAAGTCTTATGTCATACTTGCCTAGGACTCCTCGATTCTTCATGCTCTCTTAGTTAGTTGAAGTGATAGAATTTGGTTATTTTCGACCACAACAGGTGTCAAGAAAGATATTTATTCGCAGCAGTACCTGACACCATTAACACTAATACATGTGTTGAACAACTCAAACAAGCAGCTTGGACAGCTTCTGGTCAGTTCTTAAGTTGACCATAGAGACAAACTTTAAGTGTTAGTGATACATAAACTTGCCCTCCAGTTTGCTGCAACTGAACTGTCTGTTCATTCCTGCCGAGGTCCCAAAATGTTACGCTGTTTTATAGAGAGAAAATGAGAGTTAAGAAACCAATGAGACAGCTCTATTGGGTGATGCATCACCCCACTGATTCCCGTTGCAAATGAGTGTGCTTTTTCAACAAAAGCTATCATCACATGCGTTTACAGATCTAACCAGAAATTAAAAAGACTGGTACAGTCAGACACATGCCTCGTTTTGTCTGTGCCTGTTTTATCACACACACACACACACACACACACACACACACACACACACACACACGCACGCGCATACGCACACGCACGTGCACGCACATGCACCACACACACACACACACACACACACACACACACACACACACACACACACACACACACACACACACACACACACACACACACACACACACACACACACACACACTCACACACACACAAACACAACCACACAATTTAGCTAGCAATTGTTATAAGGCATAAGAATGGATCATGGTCTTTTTTGTTTGCGGTACTCCGAGGACTCATGAGAGTCTAATGAATTAATTCCAAAAAATACCAAAATACATAACTTTACTCAACAAAACGTCTAGTACAGCACAGAGTACATACATGAGCTTAACTTACCCTGTATGTTAGTGGTTTCTCTACTGCCACTGCTTAGAGTGTCCATCACCAAAACCAAAATTTGCGCTTGCTGCACTGAACAACGTCCGGGGGGCACTGAGCTATCGCTCAAATACTCCTTAGCCAATGGGTGCACCCCTAAATAAAGCCCACCCACACATGCAGTTTTTTTTGTTAACCTCAAAGCCGACAGCGTGGGCAAAAAGTCTGATCAGTGAGTAAGAAACAGAGGGAACTGCAAACAAAATACCAAGTATACACGATTACACAAATAACTCAAGTTATACCTCTTTGAGAAGAGTTTTTATTATGCTTCAGATCATTTTATTCTCTCACAAATTTGAGCCGAAAAATTAAATTAATTTTATCTCACTGCTGATTATAACGCTCACACACAATAACTGTGCTAGCTTCAAGGTTGAACGCCGGGTCGTAGGTTACCATGGGGATAACACGGTCACCCACCTCTGAAGAACTATACATCTTTTTTAGTCTCATAGTGTTTGAATCCGAGCTGAAACAGGGGGTTCAGTTACGCATTAATCTATTGTTGTATATGTGGTTACATATTTAGCCTTACTTTTACACAGCATGATTAGAATGCATGGCATTTCGTTCAGTAAATGCCAGAGATCAGGTCTGTTTGTGTGTGTGTGTGCGCACGTGTGTGTGTGTGTGCGTGTGTGTGTGTGTGCTCACGCGTGCGCGCGCGTGTGTGTGTGTGTATGTGTGTGTGTCTGGCTTAACAGGCTCTGCTGACACACCCAGCGACAGACAGCGACTACGAGAGGGAGAAAGATAGAGGGACCTTTTACTACAGGTAATAAAGGAAGCTGTCTTATTATACCGAACAGGTGAAAGGCTTTGTGTGCGTGTGTGTGTGTGTGTGTGTGTGCGTGTGGATGTGTGTGTGTGTGTGTGTGTGTGAGAGAGAGTGTGTGCAGTGGGGGCTTATAAATCTAGATCA